>PVIH01011646.1:0-67980 GCA_004025045.1 Sigmodon hispidus
CTTATCAAGGGTGGAAATACAAATAAGATTGCTACACATATATTTTCTTTGTGTTCATCTTTCCCTCTGAATTTTTTTTTCCATCCCTGTATATCCTTATTCAAGGTCTCTTCCCCCTCCCAACACATCTGATCATTTTTCTTCTCTGCAACTCGCCATCCCCTCCCTGGGCAGGGAGCAGACAGTCCTATGGTCCCACGGAGCCAATAATCACAGGTTCAACTATTATGTCCTATCTGAGTTGATTACGGCTATCTGGGCTGAGTCACTCTGTTTCCTGGGACAGAGTTTTAGACTTTTAGTTTCTTGTTCTCATGGGGGGGTGCTCTGCTGAATACCTGAGCTGAATGCCTAGGTCAAGCCCTAGAACCCAGGGTCCTTCAGTTGGACATGAACATCAGTGATTTCACTGTTTACACACTTAGATTCTCACTTAAAGGATACCACACAAGGAGCCTGTAACCTGTCCCAAGATAAACAGAGCTGTCAGCCATCAACTAGAAATTAGCATATTGAAGATAATCAAATCAATGGATGGCTCCAAAGCAAAGATAGAGCTGATCACCTGTGGATTTCAGATACCCACCATCTGCAGAACTCCCAACGTGAAGATGCCAGCTCCCCATGGTAGTTCAACCACAAATCCCCCTCTGTCCTATTTCTCCAAAGCATGCCAATAACCAGAGTTGTAACAAAGGTTACATGAAACATAGTAAAATTCAAACCAGGACACATAAAAAATACATGCCACAGGGGGAATTTGCTCCTTTAGACCAGGAGCAAAAGAGTTTTTACATGATGCCAGAATCAAGTCCAAAGGTTCAGAATACTGAAAGACCAATATTAAGCAGGAAATCCAGGGTCTGACCTAAACACATATCTTAATGGAACACCAGGTTGAACCAGGGGAATGTTCCAGGAAACAATCCCCACCCCCATGTCACAAGTCAGATTATGTGACTAATGGCATGTCTTGGGTAATGACTAACAGCACATTCCTAGGCAAATGCCAGCCAATTAAGGGAGCCACCACCCAGTCTCATGACTACGCCAACTCCTGCAAACCCTGAGTATGTTTTTTTCCTTTAAAAGAAGTCCCCTATTGCTCAGAACTAACCCTCCTGCATCACTCTGCTGTGATGAGGACATTTGGAGAGGTTCTGAGCTAGCTTGTTCTCCGCAATAAACCTTGCTGTTGCATTCCGCTCTACTCGAGTCTCTGGTGGTCTCTCTGGGGTCGCAATTTGGGCACAACAAATACGAGTAGTTAAATGCTATGAAACATACGTGGGACAGTTGCTAAATTAAATCTTTGAGTTCAGTGGAACACAACAGATCCTATCAAAGAGATACAGACAGAAATGATATAAGGGGATGGGGAAGACAACTTGGAGGGTAAAGTGCATGCAGATAAAATATAATAGGAAACAGGAGATCTCATTTTGTTATGAGGCTCTGGATTATCCAGCCATAATCTGGTTTTTAATGGACCAGGCTTCTCAAGCAATGGCTTACTGAAGGACCCTCTTGACATGAGACAGTTGTATGCAGCCTAAATAGATGGGTCTGCTTAGTCTAGAGGAGTACTCAGCTGAGATGAAATGGAAGAACAGAATTTTTCCTTACAACTCAATTAGGCTAGTGAGTGGCCCACTTCTTTCCCAAGTCACAAGCATATTTTTGATAGGCAGAGATTGCAAGATAGATATCTAGAAAAAACTTTTGGAATGAAAGAAAATGGATTTTAAATTGTAGAGGCAACATTTCCACCCCATGCCATCTGTTATAAACCCAAGTTTCTAGTAGATAGATTATTCACCAGAAATAATGCAAAACAAATGAGATTTAAAAAAATATATGTTATAGGACTCAAAAATCCTCAAAAGTTAAAATAGCTTTCTTTATCAAAAAAGAGAAAATTTGACATCAGGGACTTTTCTTAGAAAAATTGCAGGGATGAAGGCAAAGCAAACTCCATGCTGTTTAACTTGCATCTCCTTCCTGGAGTCAATGCTGAGTTCCCAGAGGCATCCTAAGGCTTGCCCTAGCCCAAAATGGCCAGTTCCCTAGGAGCAAAACCCCTTCCTTACAATCAGGGTGAGTAGTGAAGGAATTGACAATTGATTAGATAAAGGATTAATATTTATTAAGGTGTTTATATAAACACTCACTAATACCAATTGAACCTTAAGGCAATTTTTGGAGAGTTGAACTATCCCATGCAGTGATGGTATCAATCCTTGTTGGGATCCAAGGGCCAATGTGCCTACTGCTTCAAGCTACACCAGGAATTCAGCCCTAAAGACAAGACTCAAATTAGGCTTCCTTTTTACTATGAGTTAAGCTTTTTCCCAGGCAACAAACAGGTGTCTCTTTTCCAGTAAGACTCCCAGAGAACAGGTGTCCCTCTTCCAGTTAGGCAATTGATGGGTAGATTACCATAGTAGCACCCAGAGAACAGGTGTCCCTTTTCCAGTTAGGCAATTGATAGATAGATTTCCAAAGTAACACATCCTGTTTTAGCAGAATACCTTTTGACTGTGGAATGTCCTATGTGCCTATGTGAACTTCCCCACCTTGAATCCCTATTTAACTGCTGGCTGAAAAATAAAGTTCAGGGGGCTTGATCAGAAGGTTTTTGTCTTGCCCTCTATTCTTTTGTGTCTTGTCTCCCATTTGTCTGACCCCCAGCTTCAGGTGCACGTTGAAGGCCCCACTGGACAGAGCAAATCCTCTCTCTGAGAGTGCAGGAACCAATCAGGAAAGGCAGGCAACTTGTAACCAGATCCTCAATGGGAGTTGCCCACGCCCCATTCAGGGTCCTGAGGCCCCAAAGCTACATGTCTAGGCCTCCCTCAATAACACCTGAATCCTACCACATCTCTCTTTTGTCTAATTAAGAGAGTTCTAAACCTAAGTATAAAACTATATACAATAGAAATAATTATACAGTCATCACCATCATCTCCTTCTAGGAGAGGGAAAGGCAAATAACATAAACAAGGCCAAACTACAATAATAAACATAAGGTATGTCTTAAATGTCTAGAATATTGATAAGTGGCAATATATAGAGATTTTTTTAAAGCTGTTTATTTTTAATAATATGAATCTAATATCTGAATGGTCTTAGCTAAGATAAGAGATGGTAGTAACTTTAACTATCTAGTCTTCAACCCTATCAAAGACCTGAGAAGGAAAATATATTATATGAATGAGTTGAAAGCACAAGAGAGTATCTTTTAAAATTTAGGAGAGGACTGTGACAGTCAGCTGCCTGGACAGTCACCCATAGCTTTTTTTGTAAAGTTGGAACATCTACCTTTTTTGGCTATAGGCCTAGCATATCTGGCAGATCTGTTCAGGAACAGGGCATTTTGAGAAACCATCTTATCCTGTGTTGGCAGGTTTCAGCAGTCTCTATCCTTTATCTTGCTCATCTGGACTGGACAGCGTGCTTACTGTCAGCATTTGAGGTAAGGGCAGGTTTTGCCAAATAGGCCATTGTCTGCTAAGGAAGACAAACTCTTTGTGGAGTGTCCTTGATGTCCACAGCATCTCAGGAAAGGAATAGTGATGTCAGGAGTTATTGTGTCTCTCATGGCCGAATTTTGGATAGCAAAACATTAAATGCCATATTTTTTAGGTCTATAAAATGGTTGAAGGCTCTTGTCTATTTGGTATATTTTATTATATATTTAGGAAATTTATACAACATGATTAATGGCAAACTTAAGTAATTGTACTTTTTATCATCTTAAAGACTAAAGCTTACATTGTAAAACTAGACAATCTATAAATGGGTGTATAGTTTTTTAATAATGACTTCAAGTTTGCCAACCATATAAACATTAAACAAAGGTAAATGTATAGTGTAAAATGACAACAGTATGATAAATATATATCTATTTATTTATATATATATATATATATTTATATATATATTTATATAAATAAATAGATATATATTTATCTAAACAGAGGTATACACAACATCTTAAACAGAAATAGAGTATATATATGTATATATGTATATATATTATGACTAGTATAATTAAACAGACATATAAATTGTGTAGTGGAAATAACAATGATTTGCTTAATATGCACTAATGTACAAAATATTTTAAACAGAGGTAGAAGTACATGCAAAATATGGCAATTATATATTTAATTTTGTATTAATATACAAATTAACTTAGACATATAAAATAATTTTAGATTTGAATGAATTTGTATTAATATACAAATTATCTCAAGCAGATAATTAGTATCAATATATAAGAATCTATACTAGTGCAAATTGTCTATGGTTCATATTTGGCTAATAATTGTTTACAGGTAGACACAATAATCTACCTATATTTGCCTCGTCTATTTTCTTTTTTAAAAGAAATTATTGAGTCTATATTATTGTTCTATTCTCAACCCAAATATAATTTATAACCATCTTAGCAGAATGATAATTATCCATAATCCTTAGAGGACAAAACTTATCAGGAGAGGGGCATATTATTAGAGTACTGGGTAAGGCCATCTGATATTCTTATTAGAGATGTGACATGAAGATAATCATAGAGAGCTATCTTGTAATTGATTTGAATAGTCTGTATTTTAAAAGCAGTCATTGAGTGGTGTACACCACTTTTTTGTTTGCTTGTTTTGTTTTTTATCACAGACAAGGTAGAATCATTGTGGCTCTGAAAATCTATCCTGGCTTCAAAGCTTGCTGTAACAGCAGTTAGTGAGGCATCTGACTACAGCCCCATCCCTCTTCTTCCTGGCTACCTTCTTTTCTTCATCCCTATAGCAGTGTTTGTTCAAGAACAGCCCCCTATGCTGAGTGTGCTAATGTCAATCTGCTTCTCTTGACCCTGGGAAGCCAGTGTGGCGGCTTCCCAGATACTGGGAGGCATCTCAGGTAGTAAGCCCTCTTCCAAGCTAGCAAGTGAACCCTCTCCAGTTTCACAAATGTGAGCAAAAAACACAACACTCCTAGATCAAAGATGTGTGAACTACATCTCATATTGATTTTCTATGCTTTAATTCCCATCTGTTCCTCACTCCACAAAGGTGACAACTTCAATTGCTGTAGCAATTTGTTTTCATTTCTATCTTCATAATTATACATATATATAATTTTAAAAAGAAATGTTGCAGTGTGATTGTGTGTGAGTTTGCAAACACACAGATAGTTGTATGCAGGTACATGTGCCCACGAGTATGCACATGCATATGGAGGCTAGTGATCAATGTTGAATTTCCTTTTTGTTCACTCTCTGTCTTGTTTTTGGAGACAAGATCTGTTCAAGTTGCCCCATCTCACTGTTTCAAATAAATTTACTGGCTAGAAAACCCCTGGGATCCATCTGCTTCCTCCACACAAGCTCTGGGGTTGTTGTTACATGCTATCATGCCTGGCTTTTACTCTAGGGCTGGGGATCTGTACTCAGGTACTCACCTTTGTTTAACAAGGACTTTACCCACCAAGCTGTCTTCCAGTCATCTTACGTCATTTCCATGTCTCTCTTTGATAGGATCTGTTGAGTTCCATTGAAGTCAAAGATTAAATCTTAGGGACTGTCCCACCTTTTTCTTTTTTTTTTTTCTTTCTTTTTTTGGTTCAATAACTGTAATTTTCTGTTTGAAAATTCCTAGATATTTTAAAAATACAAAGCAGCACATTTTAAAATCTTTCAAAGACATTGTCAAATACCCACCTTCAAAAAATAACTTCTAACAGTGAAATCTGTAACAAACCCCAACTCTTGCCCTAACATTTTTAGGAAGCTTAACAGACAAACAGCCCCTTCCCCATTCAATGCCTTATTCAAAGGGACTTGCTTTTTGTCACTCAGCAAATGATGCATGGTTTGGAAAAGCCAGGAAGAAGACAAGACAGGTAGCCACAGGAATCAGCATGCAAATCTTATGATTTGTATTGGACTCCTCCTGCATGATCTTGGGTAAACACAGATAACCTTGGCTTGGCTCTCAAACACATAAGCTGAGAACTCCCACCATGGGAGGCCTTTTTGGGGTGATCAACTAAATTGAATGCCACTGCAGAAGACTAGAAGAGACAAAGGAGTCAAGAAAATGACAGACTGGGGTTATGACAACACTCCCATGTCTCACCTGTCCCAGTACCTACTTAAGATATGACAGGACAGGTGTGGAGCCAAAAAGCCTTTCACATCTCAAAGCTGTGACACTAACATATTTTCTCTGGCTGGTAACTTCTGAATGCTTAATTTTTTTTTTATTAAAGTATTTAAATTGTGGTAACGTAAAAAAAAAGAAAAAAGAAAAAAAAAAACCCATACTTTCTTTATGCCATTTTATTTCCCCCATAAATTACTTCCCTTTAAATTGTAACTTTCTGAACCCAAATCTGTTCCTGGTGTGGATGCTAAACTGAACTAATCTAATTTCTCATTACAATTATACTCACTCAGCCTTCAGACTCCCAGTTAATAGCATTTAAATCCTTTCAACTCTGATAGTACCACACCAGTTTACAAAGCCCCTTTGATACTGGAGATGTTAAGGCACCTTTATTTACCCATAGTCACCTACAGTTCCATTGCTTGAAGGGCATGACATCCAGCATGGTAATTCTCTTCCAGGTTACCTTCCAGGCTATCACTACCTACCAATAGGCACTGGGGTATGCAGTAATGCAGTCCACACAGTATGTGGCTCTGCCCTTGCTGAAGGTTGCTGATACTTCAGTCTGGTCCTATAGATGCAATGAAAATTCTGTGAAGTCTGTACTGCTACCATTCCTGGGCATTTTATTTCAAATCTGAGGGGTAGGAACTTAGTTCTTCCATCATTGCCCCAATGGTATTTAGGGGCCAGGATGCATAAGCCTCAATTTGGATGCATCTTTTAAAGTTTACTACAAGCAGGGCTATGACTTTGGTTTGAAGTACCCCACTAACTAAAGAACTGACAGGTTATAAGACAAAACACAACACAAACCTTGAGATTTCCAGCTCATTACTCTCTCTTTTCAATTTGAGTGTATAAGTCACATTTCTAGCTAGACTGATAGTCAGTTCTTCCACTTGATGATTAAATAAATAAAGTTACCAAAGAGTTGAATAAAATATTATCATATCTCCTCCTTCTTCACTGGTTTTTCTGGAATTGTCTTTTAATTTTCTATTTGGTTTGGGTGTTCCTATTTTTATTACCTGTGAACAGCCTTGTAAAATACTTTTCACTTCAATTTTCCACATGGTCAAAGCTGCGGGATAATCTATCAGTCTAATTTCTCTCTGGAGTCTTCCTGGCAATCATTTATAAGTGGGCAGGATGCACAGTGGGCTGCCTACTGCTGGTGTCCAATGCACTGCATTAGCTAAGAGCATTTCCTCTACTTCTTACCTTCATCAGTGGGTAAAACACTAGCCCTGAGATTGTCTTTAGCAGAATGCTCAGAAGATCTGTCTAAAGACCCCTTCTTTCTTACAATTGAATATAACAATTTTAAAGAACATCCGTTTGTAGCCTATAGAGTCTTTTAAGATATTAGGGATTTTTCTGGTTCTTTGTTTTTATAGGGTTGGTTTCAAGTCTCTGAAAGCATTCAGCCTTTTTTTCTGTCTAAGAGGTATCTTGTAAAAGTAATTGTCTTCAATGTTGCAAGGACCCTTCCAGTCTGCACAAGTATCTCTCAATTCCAGGAAACTTGACAATGTTTTTCCATTTCATTTTCTCTACTCTCTGGCTCTCAAATTTTATAAAAACTGAATACTGAGCTTTCTAAACTTACTCTTTAATTTGTTTGTCTTTTCTCTTTATTTGGCACTTTGTATCTTTTATTTTTTCTGAACACATCATTGTTAACTTTCAATCCCTCTCCCAAAGTTTAAAATCTCTTTTTTGTTGTTGTTGTTGCATCTTTAAGCTCCAGGCAATCTCTTCTTCTTCTCTATTTTTCCTTCTTTCTTTCCTTTACTTTGGGGTCTTTTTTTTCAGTGTTCTTTTATTTTTTCCAAGGCTGAGTCTTACTATGTAGCTCTGGCTGTCCTGGAACTCACTATGTAGACAAGGCTGACCACTCTCTGCTTTCCAAGTGGGTGGGATGTGACATTATGTCAAGCTGCATCTTGTTCTTGTTAAACACACTATCTTTATTTTTCTGAAATTATCAATTGTATTCTTAACAGTTTCTTTTGTATTTACACTACCCTTTTTTCTAGTTTGTTAATAATGACATTGTAGTTCACTTTTGAAGGTATCTTCCACTATTGTATGGTCCTACATTGTCTGTTAACAACTAATACTGAGAATTAAAATGTCAATAAAAAGATTTGCATTAATACTTCACATACTCCTGTAGGAGATGCCATAGTTTACACTGTTGACTTGATACTCCCAAGAAAAGAGAACATCAGCTGAGGAATTGGCTCCATCATTTTGGCCTGTGGGCATGCCTATGGACATTTTCTTGACTGATAACTGATGGTGAAGGGTCCAGCCCACTGAGGGTAGCACCATCCAAGTTATGTGGGCTTGAGCTGTGTAACAAAAGTAGCTGAGGTAGCTGGAGGAAGGACATCACTGAGCAAATTTGTGTCTAGTTCCCGCTTTAGATTCTTGCCTTGATCTCCTGCTTTGGCGTCTCTTGATGATGGACTCTAACCTGTGAGGTGAAATAAACTCTTCCCTCTGTGGGTTGCTTTTGGTCATGGTAATTCTCACAACAACAATAGACAAACTACAACAGGATATCCATAATACTCACTTTACAGGTCCATGGTTTTCTTGAGAGGAATATCCTAAAGTTAATATCTGTGGATATCAGTATTATCCACAGTATTGTGGCTTTGTTTATGAGTTGTTAATTTTCATGTTCAGCTACCTTAACATCTGTAACCATAGATGATAATAATTTAAAGAATGTTCGCTATGTGCAGAGTAGGTCAAAGAAGGCTCTCTATGTGCAGAATAGGTCAGAGGATGCTCACTATATGTAGGTGCTCACATGGCACTGTTCTGAGGCATGTACTATGGCTCCGGCGTGAGCCAAACTCAAAAGGCAGATCTGCCTGATGTCTGGCGACCCTTGCTTAGATTCTGATTTTACAGTTCAGTAGCTTTGTAACTTCATGGGAACTGGAAAGAAGATGAGTGCTTCAGGGAAGAAATGCAGCACCTGTCTGCTGGGACTATTATAAAGGTAACATCAAGTACAATACATAACAGAAGGATGACAATTCTGTCAGCAAAGCCAAAGATGGTCAGCTCTACCAGAAGCAGCAGCACTAACATTAGCAATAACAGCACATATATAAAGACATGGAGTGGCCTAGCTAGAAAGGAAGGGCTTCTGATTATGTAATTCTTGAAGCTGCACACGTACATTGAGGGCCATGTGTGATCTCAGTTATTTGGAATGGAAAAGCCCTCTCTGCACTTCCACTTATCACTATTACTATGGCGGCTATGTTCTTGTAATTGCTGTAAGAGCTACTTTTGAGGTAGCAGAGTATTATGGGGATATGACTGATTGCTTTTGGAATATATTGTCTAAAATTTTCTGTTGAAGACAAGAACAAATATCTATTTACCCAAGATAGGATACCAAATCAAACTTTGTGAAGTGGAATGGATTTATTGAACTTATTTCTAGGGGCACAGGGATGAATACCCTGGATAATTCCCAAAAGGTCTGCCCAGGTGTGGGTATTGCCCTCCTGAAGGCCCTCTCCCTTCTGTACTCTCATCCAGTCCCCCGAAGTCGCATCCAGCGGAATTAGAGATAGCTTCGAGTGTGGCCCACAGAGAAGAAGAAGCTACAGCAGCACTAAGATCCCTTTATTCTTTCTACAAAGGGATGCCAATGAACCAGACTAGATATTGTGGACAGACTCTTGGGTATTCACAGCTTCTCTGATAAAGATGGTAATTGTTGTAGAATATTATTTTAAGATGTATTACTTTTGTTTATGCTGCATTTGCTTAACTCTGTGAAGCTGTGTTACTTTGTCTAAAACACCAGAATGTCTAATAAAGAGCTTAAGGTCAATAGCAGGGCAGGAGAAAGAATAGGCAGGACTGCAGGCAGAGAGAATAAATAGAAGGAGAAATCGGGGAGGAGGAAAAAAAGAAGTAGCCAGAGAAGGAGGAGGACCCAAGGACATTCACCCAGCTACATAGCCAGCCACAGAGGAACAAAGAAAGAAACACATACAGGAAAGGGGGGGGGAGGCCCAGAGGCAGAGGATAAATGGGATAAGTTAAGTTCAGAAAAGCTAAGCCAGGCATTTATAATTAAGAGTAAGCCTCTGTGGATGATTTATTGGGAGCAGGGTGGCCAACCCTTCAAAACAGCCAAAAACAAGCAACATCAGGAAATGGCTATGTTGTGCTCAGAAGAGAGTGTTCTACAACAGTACATTCAGGTGCATGTGTGTGTGTGTGCCCGTTTGTGCGTGTATGTGTGTGTGTGTGTATGTGAGTGTGTGTGTGTGTGTGTGTGTGTGTGTGTGTGTGTGTGTGTGTGTGTATTTTCCTAAAAGAGTTTACCAGTGAACATAAATTCAAATATTGGAAGAAGATTTTACAATCAGTGGTTCTGACATAAGGAACTGCTCATGGGACTGGCTAGCACATTAGGGGAGTGACAATCTGCTGATTCTAATGTGAATTCTGATTCTCCAACCTGTTCCTTAGGCTTAAAGTCTCAAAGAAAGAATATGTCAATATTTTATTATCTCCGCTTACAGATAAGGATGTCTCATCTGCTGTCCAGACCATTTAGCTTCTGTCCCTCCCTTAGTTTGTAATCAAGTAAAAGAAAATGTGCTTCAATGACAGACTGTGATGTGGACTATAAACAAAATAAGCCCTTTCCTCACCATGCTGTTTCCACAGCAATAGTAACCCTATCTAAGACAATCAATCCATAAGGATGCTTTGGGAGAATTTTATTTCAAAGAAAAACTGGCAGTGAGAGTCCACCAAATTCAGTGGATTATTCTAAGCAGTAGACAAATAGCAATAGGTATTCAAGCAGAGCCTGCAGGGGGGCATTGGCCCACCTCACCCAGCTTGTAGAGTTTTATTTTGTAAAGAGAGACAGATCTTCACAAAGCATGAAAAATGTTAATGTAAGTCAAACCTGGGTTATGATACAAAGTATGTGTTATTTTACACTGTTAATTTATAATTAAAGAGGTTTATTATGAAAAACATTTTAATTTAAACTTTAAAATCTGACTCATGCACAGCATCTGGTACAAGAAAAGAGACTTTATGCTGATTTGTATAAAGAAATTCAATTTCAGGTTCAGATATTGATAAGCAGATTGTTTTAGAATAGCATATTTATTTTTAAAAAATACATGTAAACATAGAAACATAAATATTAATAAGATCCTGTGTGATATTTTGATCAAGTGCATATTGCAAAATGGTTAAATCAAATTAAATATGTTTATCCCCTTAAGTATCTGTCATTTATTTATGGTTAAATCTTTCAACATCATTTCTCCTACCTTCTTGAAATTCACAGTACATTATTGTTCCCCATGGTCACCCTGTTGCACAACTGCACACTGGAATTTATTGATTCTATCTGTGTATAAACAGGTTTACTACCTACATGAAAATTCATCAAAACATTAAAGACACCTATAAGTCACAAGATACAGAACAGTTTTGACAATGTGAGTCCCCTTCATGTGTTAGGCATCTACTATCTCTGGCTTTTGCCTATTAAATTCAGTAGAAGTGTCACCCAGTCATTCTGCAACTATCCTCCCAAGTGCCCTCAGAAGGGGGAAAGGAGGAAGTTTGATTTCAATTGAAGACCACACCCTAAATATCCCCCACCCAAAATCATCATTTATTGGGCATTGACCCATGTCTTTTTTGGAAAAACCTTTGCTACAAATAGATGGCTGGTGGGGATCTTGCTACTTGATGCCAAAATCCCAGAGCTGTTGACCAAGCCTGCTTCCTGCTCCTATGCCGCATGGTATCTGCCTATCCTCCATGACTACCTGCTCCATTACTCAGTGTCCCTCTCCTCCTCAGTTCATTAGAGAACACAAGAAAGTCTTGCCAACTCCTTCTCTTCCTAGACCTTGTCCCCAAGCAATGTAATTCAGGGAGAAGATGATGCTCCCTCTGCTGACTACACAGTGATAATGAGAGCTGCTAATACAGATTTACTCTGCAAAAGGAACTGACAATGTATGTTTATTTTCTCTCATCTTATTTCTGGAATGATTTTTGAACTGACTTTAAAAGGGCAGTTGGAAAATAGAACACTGACTGAGAATCTAACAGGGTGGGTGATGTTTGCTATCCAAAGTGACACCCAGGAGCGATATATGTAAGAGATGGCTCCCGGGTGTCTCTGCTTTATGTCAAAGGCCACAGTCATTGATGTGACACAGGAAAGGGAATCAAAAGAGCCAGTGATTGGAAGCTGCTGTGTACACAAAGCACAGAAATATCACAGGCAGAAATCTATGTGAGATATTTCTTTAAAACCCAGTTGATAGGACTCCCTATTGAGTCTAGGACTTTCCCTTGGGGATCCTATTTAATTCTCTCTAGGCAGTTCTTGGGTGAAAGCATTGTAATACCATTTTAGAGAGCCAGATTTTGTGAGTTCAACCTGCTCTGTTACATATGATAGGGTGTGTGTTTGTGTGTGGGGGGGTGCACATGAGCAAGTATGCACATGTGTAGAGGCCAGAGGATGACATAATATATCTTCCTCAATTACTGTTCTCCACCTTGGTTTTACACATAGTTTCTCACTGAACCTAGAGCCCATTAGTTTGGTCAGGTTGGCAGGCCAAGGAGCTCAGATCCACCTTCTCCTCCTCAATGTAGGAATACAGCTGCACACTGCCATGTTCCATTTGTACATGGATGTTGGGAATCCAAACTCAATTCTTAATGATTGCATAAACACTTGACCAAATAAGTCTTTTTCCAAAAACACTTATTACAGTTTTGACTTCAGTAAGGCATATACCTACTCTAGGAATCAATTCCTCATCTTCAATGAGAATAATCATCTACCTGCTTTATATGGTTTCTTCTAGGACTAAATGAATCAACAAACATATAGCATGCAAATAGTGAATCCTATAAACGCCAGGGCAAACGTCATTTTGTAAATGTGTAAACTGTCACCAGGAGATTGAGAAAAATCTTAGCAGTGCAAAATGTTAGGCATACTTGAGTCTAAATCAAGATTTAGATGAAGAGTGTGAAGAAAGTGTGTATTTGTGAAGCTCTGGAATTCATTTTGTCATAGCCACACTTTGCAGCAATAAGTTCTTTATTCCCTATATGTATCACTGATCTAGGGTGAATAAATGTGAAAAAAAATCACATGTCTAATCATCAGTGCATTAAAGACACTCAAAATATCCTTTATCCTATTGTTGGGCTGATTTTGTTGCCTTAAATTTCATGCATCATTTAGCCTCTTCTGGTTACAAAGATGTCTTTTATAAAAAAAAAATAGTTATACTGGGAAGATTCCATATTGTCTATGTCATAGAATAGTATAATAGACATTGTTGTTTGGCTCTTTGCAATGTATTTTTTAAAAAGATTTTTTTATTTCTGTTTTTTGTTATTGTTTTTTTGAGACAGGGTTTCTTTGTGTATGGCCCTGGCTGTCTTGGAGCTCACTTTATTGACCATGCTGGCCTCAAACTCACAGGATCTGCCTGCCTCTGCCTCCTGAGTACTGGGATTAAAGGCATGTACCACCACGGAACTTCTGCAACATATTGTAAGTCCATCATTTAGGGAAGTTTGCAATGCAGTCAATATGCACACATCAACCCAGTTTTGCATTGTGGAATAAGCAAGGTTATGAACACTCTCTATAGATCATATGAGAAAGAACTGACATTCCTTTGATGGGCAGGCAGAGACCCTAGTCTTTGACACAAAGACTTCAGTATGTTGTTATTCAGCCATGTAAAAACAAAGCATATTATTTGTTATGAGTTAGAATAGTCTCTAATTATGCTCAGTTTGATATCAATGGCATAAAAGCAATCAAGCAAAACAGCCCTGCTTGAAGCTTCCACTTAGTCTTCCTAAATTACCATGCTGGCAAAAGCTGAGAATTTCCTAGTAGTACCACTCTGTATGGTTCCCTTCTGTGTGTCAGGGAAGTTGCTGTTTGTTCCTGGGGAACATGATTAATTCAGTGTTGCTGTCAGTATCTTCTCTCCCAGAAATCTTCTGAAGATTGACCTTTATCTTCCCAGGGAGAAATCCAGAGCCAAACCTGGACTCAGGAAGCCTGGCTCTTTAAGGATGTGCTTTCAGCATAGAACCACCCACATGGAAAGTCCCTGGTCTCCATTCAAGCTTCACCATTTCTTTCATGTCTCTCAATTTCCAGACTGACTAGTAAATGATACCATTGTAACTGGTTTGTATATAGTGCTCAGTTTTGGTTTTTAGGTTTTTGGGGGTTTGTTGTTGTTGTTGTTTTTGCTCCAGTCAAGTCTATACAGTAAAAACCTGCATGCGCTTGAAAGAAATTGGCTGTCTGAAAAAATCTTCTTAAATACATAATGTGTTTAAATATTTAATAAATATGCTAATAAAAATAATAGTTCAACCCTAAATAAAGAACTTTAAGCAATTGAAGAAAGGTAGGAGCAGGGGAGGTGGCCATCTCTGGGGAAGAGCATACCAGGTGATTGTCCAGTGACAAATGCTTAGCCCTGAAAACATATCTACAAGTAACATTAGCCAGACTGAGCAGGTCATATTTAAGAGAGAGGGGGGAGAGAAGGAGAGAGAGAGATAATGAATAAATCAACATGCATCTCAACAAAAATGGAGCTACCACAAAACTAAAGCCAAACTAAAAAGCATCTTAAAGCAGACATGGGCACTGCATTATGGAAAATGCCCCCTCTCACCATTTTTTTGTTATCTATTTGGATGATGCTTTATTATTTGTTTCTTTGGCTTTTATTAGAATATTTCATGAGTAAATTTCCCAAAGCCTAACTATCCTTGCAGTGCTGAATTAGACCTTATAATCTTAGCACATTTTGCTTCTGAGTCACTTACTTACCAATTCACTTGCATTTTTCAATCTTCATCTATTTGGAGTTTCTCTTGTAAGGATTCCCGTCACATACCAGCCACATGTTGAACCCAACACGGCACCATGTAGACTTGGATTTCTTTCTTAATTTCTTCCTTGGGTGGTTCAGCTGAGTGATGTTCAGTTTCCATGAGTTGGTAGGCTTTCTGTGATTTTTGATGTTGTTGAACTCTAACTTTAGGCCCTGGTGGTCTGATATGATACAAGGAATTATTTCCATTTTTTTATTTCTATTGCTATTTGCTTTACGACCAATTATGTGGTCAATTTTAGAGAAAGTTCCATGTGGTACTGAGAAATATGTATATTCCTTTGTGTTTGGGTGGAAGCTACTGTAAATATCTATTAAACCCATTTGCTTCATAACCTTTGTTACACTCCTTATTTCTCTGTTGAGTCTCTGTCTACTTGATCTATCCAATGGTGAAAGTGGAGTATTGAAGTCTCCCACTATTAGGGTGTGAGGGTTGATGTGGGAATTGAGCTTTAGAAGTGTTTCTTTTATATATATAGGTGCCCTTATATTAGGGGCATAAATATTCAGGATTGAAATCTCATCATGGTCAATTTTTCCTGGTATGAATAAGTAATGTCAATTCTGGTCTCTTTCAATTGATTTTAGTTTGAGTCTACTTTGTTAGGTATTAGGATGGTAACACTAGCTTGTTTCTTGGAGCCATTTGATTTGAAAACCTTTTCCCAACCCTTTACTCTGGGCCTGTGTCTGTCTTTGTGGTTGAGGTGTGTTTCTTGTATGCAGCAGAAGGATGGCTTCTGTTTTTGTATCCATCATGTTAGGGTTTGTCTTTTTATAGGTGAATTGAGTCCATTGATATTAAGGGATACTAGTGACTACTGATTGTTATTTCCTGTTATTTTTGGTGGTAGCTTGTATGTATTTCCTTTCTCTGGGCTTTTCTTCTATGGAATTATTGATTGTTTGTGGTTTCATGGGTGTACCTGAGATCCTTAGGTTGGAGTTTTCCCTCTAGTACTTTGTGAAGGGCCAAATTTGTGAATAGGTACTGTTCCAGTCTGACTTTGTCATGAAATATCTTGTTTACTCCATCTATGATGATTGATATTTTTGCTGGATATAGTAGTTTAGGTTGGCAGCCATGCTCTTTTAGTGTCTGTATAACTTCTGACTAAAACCGTCTTACTTTCATTGTTTCCATTGAATAGTCAGGTGTTATTCTGATGAGTTTGCCTTTATTGGTAAATTGGTCCTTTTCTTTTGCAGCTCTTCAAATTTTTTCTGTGTTCTGTATGTTTTGTGGCTTGATTATTAAGTGGCGAATGGACTTTTGTGGGGGGTCAAATCTATTAATGTATTGTAAGCTTCTTGTATCTTTATAGGCATTTCCTTCTTTAAGTTGGGAGTTTTCTTCTATGATTTTATTGAATACATTATCTGTGCCTTGGAGCTGGAATTCTTCTCATTCTTCTATTCCTATTATTCTCTGGTTAGATCTTTTCATGGTGTCCCAAATTTCCTGAACATTTTGTGTTATAGCTTTTTTGGTTTTAGTGTTTTCTTTGACTGATGTATCTATTTCCACTATTGAGTCTTCCACTCCAAAGATTCTCTCTTCCATCTCTTGGATTCTGTTGGTTATGTTTGTGTCTGTAGTTCCAGCTCTTTTCTTCAGGATTTCTATTTCCACCTTTGCCTCATTTTGTGCCTTTTTTATTGCTTCTATTTCAATTTTTAGTTCCTGAAATGTTTCTTTTACTTTTTGGTTCACCTTTTCTTGGTTTTCTTTCGAGGATTTAGTCATCTCTTCTGATTTTTTTGTTTGTATTTTCATCTATTTCTTTAAGTGAATTTTTTTATATCCTCTTTTAAGGCTTCAATAAGCTTCATAAAGATTTTGTTGTTGTTGTTTCCTTTTGTTTCTTCTTCATTACTCGTTTGGGTCTTGGTGTTGTAGAATCACCAGTTTCTTCTGGTATTACCTTGTTGTTCTTTATATTGTTATATGTATTTTTGCACTGGCATCTGCCCATTGCTTCAGTGTCCACACTTAGTCAGCTCCTAGTCAGTTGTGGCTAGAGGGCTCATATATCTTCTATCTGTTCTGAGCAAAAGGTCTGCAAGATCTCTGACTCCACTGTGGACACAGTTCTGCATTTCAAAGGCACCTGATTGTCTATGATGGCACAGGTTGACCTGGAGGCGGAGCCTGGCCATGGGAGGTCTTTTCTGTTATGGGTCTCTGGGTATGAATCCTCCCAGATAAAACCTAGGGTCTGTCTGCTAGCAAGAGTCTGAGATCAGAACCCCGGCTCGGAGAGGGATTCTCTGTATGTGTGGCCCAGGAGCTGGAATCTGTTCACCTCTGATTCCACTCTGGACATGGTTTCTCATTTACTTAATTTTGTCAAAACACATTGATTCATTTTAACATATTTTGATTTGCATTTTTTAAATTTTTTGAGAATTTCATATAAGCATAGTACCTTCTCATTGTTTCCCCCACCCTTTTTAGCAGAGATGAGCAAGTGTCTCTTGGGTACAATTTGGAGATTTTGGGGATATATCTAGTGTGGCATGACTGTATCATGTTAGAGGAAAGGATGAATTCAGGAAGAGTTGAAGGATGGAACATAATAAAAACACATACTAAACTCTCATAGAACTAATAATAATTTTAAAAACATAACTATCTAAGTATATACATATATATCATATAAAGAAGAAAAATTCTTTATTATGAGCTGAGTCTCTCAGGCAAAACTGTGTTTTGTAATTCATGACAGGAGACTGGACAGAGGATATGATACTGAGGCTTGCATGGTAGGAAATGGTGGGCACTGGGCTCCTGGAGCAGGACAATAACATCCTGGTGCCTTCCCTCTGAGTCTGTTGGCACCCTTCACTAAGACAATGCATCCTCACTTTAGGTTCCCTTGCCTTTCCTTAATACTGTGTTCCTCAACCCTCACATTACAACTTAATAGCAAAGGATTAGTAGAGAAAAGCTATTCACATAAATCCTTTAATTGTTTAATTGATAAACTCTTTAATTGTTTCAAAGTCTTTTCTCTCTATAACAAATGCTTTCTCTTTGGTAAGCAGTTAGTGTTAAGTTTGATCAACTATTATTTGATGGCAGGACCATTTCCTCTAGTCCTATTGCCCTCTAACCTCCTTTCCATACAGTAGCCCCATGGCTCATTGTTGTAGTATAATTCTGGGCCAGACTTTCTGGCCTAGCCCACAGGTTTGGACCCAGTCTCAGCCCCACAGCCACTTAGGCTCAAATGATGACACAGTAGCTTTTATTAATTTTATGCTGATAGGCCTAGGGCCCAGACATGTAACTTGCTAACTCTTTACTCTTAAACTAACCTATGATTCTTATCCTGTTCAGCGTTACAGCTAGATGTAGTAGCACGAATGAGACTCAGAGCCAAATATCGGGGGAAGGCTGAAATATCAAAAAGAGGAAACACCACACTCAACTTTCACCCAGCTGTCCTGTAACTTCCTCAGCCTCACTCTTGGTTGCTTCTGCCAGTCACTTATGCCAGTTACTTCTTCCAGTCACTTCTGGGTTTCTACAAGCCCTTATATACTGTATCCCATCCAGGTTAAGATTAAAGGTGTGTAGCCTTGAACTCACAGAAACAGAAAAATTTCTGTCTCTGGAGTTGTGGGATAAAGGGCATTGGCTTTCCCTGTGCTGAGATTAAAGGTGTATATGATTGACTCAGCTGTTTATCTTTGTATTCAAGGTTTAAAATTTTCTAAGCTCTCTGCCTAGTATTTGACTGTGTGCTCTTTCCCCAATATTAAAGTTTTATTAAATATATAATATATATCTACAGCTAGGTACCTTTTCTCAGCAACATTTCAACTCCTTCTGCATCCCCTGACATCTCTGTGAAGTCTCTGCTCTGTTCTTCCTGTTCCCAGAGTTTTCTTAGTCTGGTAGCCCTACCCACATTTTCTGTCTGCTTCTGGCCAATCAGCATTTTTATTAAACTAATAGATGGGACAGTCATTTACAATGTAATAGCATAACCCCACTACATTTAAGAACACATTCGTAAGATGTGGGGTAGGTGTTTTTTGGTCTTTCAATAGGTTATGAATGACTGTCACTTTTTAGGGTCATTGGTTAAAAATTGTTATTGGTTATGGTAAAAAAATAAAACAAGAGAGATAAGATTCAGGGTTCTTGTTTAAAAAGAAAGAAAGAAAAAATAAAATACAGATATGACAGGATATAAGGGTAGATTATTGAATCTACTTTTAAAAAGCAATTACTAGCTTTAAATATTTTATACTGGATTGGATATTTTGTATATTACATACAAATTGTGTATATTGATATAAAGTTGAGGTTAATTTTGTTATTGTACATATATCTCTATGCTTGTTCAAGGTATTATACTTATAGAGTTCATCTAACAATGTAGTACAAATTGGTAGTCCATGAAAGTTATTATTACCAACTAATTAGGATATAAAGAAATGCAAGTTAGTAATTAGACATTATGATTAAACTTATAGTCATATTAGATATGTTTTCAAGATCAGATATAGTTTAGATGAACAGGTCTTCTTCAAACACTTCAGAGATCCATAGAATATGGCATTTAAGATATTTTAATAACATAGGTTCTTATTATTTTTATGACAGTGGAACATCTGCTGCTGGCAGCACCAATCTACTTCAGAGAAGATTATGGACATCAAGAAAACTCCTCCATATGAGTTGACTTTTTTGTGATAAAAAGTAGCCACTGGGCAATAAAGTGCTCTTGTCTTGACTGCTGACAGTATGATGTTCAAAATGGACAAGCAGAAGACACACTCAAAAGAGAATTGCCAAACCTTGCCAAGACAATTTTAGAAAGGTCTTTAAGAATATTCTGCTTCACAGAGAAGTCTGTCAGACATGCTAGGCCTGTGGGCTGAAGATAGAAGCTTCAATGACACAGAAGAACCTTGGGTGACTGTCCAGGCAGCCAACTGTTTTATTTTTTACTTTTTTTAGAAGTTGCTTGCTTGCCCACTCTATTTTCTTAATCAATATTATTTCTTTCTTGAGTCTCTGAGGAATTTGAAGATGAGTTAGTTTTAGCTATAGTTTTCTAGTGTCAGTTTTAGAAAAGAAACTCACTTAGAAATTAAAGTGTGTAAGTTTAAGAAACATCAAAATATAATTTTAGGTAGTAATATAAGTTAGATACAAAGTGGATTAGTTATAATCCTTTAGACTCACCAAAATACTATAAATAATGGACATTTTCTTTGAATTTGTCAATTGTTAATGAACTGAGCAAATTATTGTTTGTATATAATTATTATACCCTTTGTATATGGTTTTTCTTATGTTAGTTATTACCTTTTTTATTTTTGACACAAAAGGGGATATATGATGATATGTTATAAATTCAATAAATCAAGAGATCTACCTACAGTCAATCCAGAAGGATCAGATAGTGGTAACTCATAACTTTAATCCCAGCACAGCAAAGCAGTATGATGGGGGAACACACACACAGACAATGACACCTGTACCTTTATTCCCGATCTCAGCAGATCTGAGTTGAGGTCATCTTGGTTTACAGAAGGAGTTCCAGGCTTCCAGGCAGGCAGTGGTGGTGCCTTGCCTTTAATCCTGTAACTTCAGAGACAGAGATCTTTCTGTGTTTCTGTGAGTTCAAGGCTAACTACGAAATAGTAGTAGCCTATGCCTTAACCTGGATGTGATACAGCTGGTTGAAGAAGGTATTTGAGGCAGGTGTAGGAAGACAGATGAGGCATTAGAAACTATAAGGAACAAAGCTGGAGGATAGCTGGGTGAGATTTAACTCTGGTGTTTCTGTTTTTGGTATTTCAGCCTTTCCCCAATATCTGGCTCTGAGTTTCTTTTAATACAACTAGAATTTATGTAACAGTTCATTTTAGGTAATTAATTCATTCCTGTTATGTTCCCTTATGGTGCAGTTAAATACTCTCTAAAGGGAGTGTAGAAATGCAGTGTCTTAAGAGTACTGTAGACAAAACTTTCTGACTCCACCTTAACTTCCTCCTACCTTGATGCTCTCCTAAGTCTTTACAAATGTCCATATTTTTTCCTTTAGCCATTTTAAGGATTTCCAGTTATTCTTCTAAATTTACCACATGTTAGGTCCTCAGAGCCCTCCTTGCTGCCTGGCCCTTTGGGGATAGCTCTCATGGACATTTTATTTCTTTGTGCCCTCACCTTCATCTCTCTGCATTGCAATGTTGTGTGGTTACACACTCACAGTCTATTCCTTGAGAGCAAGGACTGTGCTATTTGTTGCTATCATCATTCCTTAGCATGGCATCTGGCACATGGTGCTCACCCCACTAAAGTATTCAGAATAAATGAACCCCTAGCCCTTACTCTGGATATACAGGAAATGTTCCTGGAACAGGCAAAATAGATACTGGAGGGAAGTTTTCTCAAGGTTAGAATTTTTTTGCAAGAGGAGAAAACCAAGAAAGAATATATACCTTTCCCATAAACAGGAAGAGTGCATTCTAAATATGTATGATCTATTTCTCATGTTTAAGAAACATAAAAAAGCCATGAAAACAAAGCAGATATTTCATAATAACACAAGTCAGAAAATGTGCAACATGACTTTAAGCATCCATTTTGATTCCTAACTAAGATCAAATGATTGAACTACCAATTCTGTAGAATTTGTCTACTTGGACCAAGAATTGGGGTGTCTTCATGATTTTCCACCTTTGAGAAGGTTTGTTTGTTTAGGTTATCTATCTATCTATCTATCTATCTATCTATCTATCTATCTATCTCTATCTTTATCTCTATCTTTCTCTGCAATAGGCCTCCAGTATAGTGGCCTCTCCAGGGAGACATGACCTCCCTGGTATTGGGTATTGACCCTACTCTATGTTGTATCTAAAAATTCTGTATCTCACCTTGTGGCTGCTTTCGGAACCCATGTGTCTAAACTCTCTATAAAATTTTCCATGTTTTGCCATCAGAAAGGAGCTTCTTCCTTCTGGTCAGCCCTTAGTCTCCTGTCATAGAAAACATGGAAACAGGAGCTTTTTCAAAGCAGCCTTGAGTCCTCAGGAACCTTGGAGTATGGAGGTATTAGAAACTAGTTTAGGCTGGTTCTGTGCATAGCTGCTGCTACTGCACTTTCTTTAGGTAGCTGCCTGACATTGATTGACATAGAGCAGTCTCTAAGACTTTCATCTTCTGGAATTCTAGTAGTGAAAAAGGAAATACATCTGCCTAGCTCATGTGTCCTCAAATCTACCGGGGTTTCTGTTACTCCCCCTATTTCAATATAAAATGGGATATATCAGAAACCAAGAACTTTTCCTCTTTCTACTGCTCATGTTATAAATTCTGGGCTATGAGTTTATTTCACACCTCATTCAAGAAATGCTTTCCTCTTTCAAGGTCACTTACCTCCCACCAGGTCTCCTATACTTTACTTCCTGCTGCTTCTTTTATGTTTCCTCTTCCCTATGCTTTCGCCTTGGTCATTAGTGATGCTGGGCAGTCAGCAGAGCAAGCATAAAATTCCATTTCTCTCACATTCTAATGCCAATTTGACAGTTCTTATAATGTCTTCTAAGCATCTTTTTTTTCATTAATCAAATAAAGGAATTGCACCTTGTTCATAGGTTTTATGTGCTTGATTATATTGAAATCCCTTAAAACTAATGACAATATAAAATTGCCTGTCAGTTTGCTGGTAATGGACCTCTTCACTATATTTCCTCATGCTCTCGATGAATGGTTTAGAAAAGTATAAACATTGCTAGAAAATGGTATTTTTGTATTATTTCTAAGTATGGTATAGAATGAAGATAGGAAGGTATCAAAGGAACACCATGTCATGATAAATTTAACATAATGTGCTCTTTCTTTCTGTCCTTCTCTTCTTTTCTGGTTTTCTGTGTAACAGCTCTGACTACCCTAGGACTTGCTTTTTAGACTACGCTGACCTTGAACTCACAGAGATCCACCTGCTTCTTCCTCCTGAGTGCTGCGTTTTTATTTTCTGCAATTGCATATTTTGTCTGCTTTTGTTTTTTAAACGTTTTATTTATAAAATAAAGTCATTTTTATCCATTTATCCCCTTGCTCCCCCTCCCTTCCCTCCTCCCAATCACTCTCAGTCATTCTTCAGCCTCCCCCCTCTCCATTCCCTTCCCAAAAAGGGCAAAAAGTCCCAAGGTGGGTCAGTTCAGTATGGAGCATCCACTCCAGGAAAGTATGATTTCCTCATCCTAATATCAAGGCTTGACTAGGTGTTCTCCTGAAGGAAATGGGCTCTGAGGTGCCAGCCCATGCACAGAAACAAAGTCTGATCCTTCCCCTTGAGGCTCCACATACTGCCCATGGCAATCGACAGTTGCCTACCCTTGGAGGACCTAGCTCCTTTTTCTGATGGTTCCCCAGTGTCTGTTCTTGGTTCAGTGAGCTCCCCAGAGCTCCAGCCAGCCATCACTGTGGGAATTTTCCCCATAATCCCTACCCCCTTGCTCATACAGACCCTCCTCCCCTGCTCTCAGCTGGATCAGGAGCTCAGCCCAGTGCTCAGCCATGTATCTTTGCCTCCACCTCTATTCATTGTTAGATGTAGGTTCTGTGATGACACTTAGGGTGCTTATTCATTTGTTTATAGGGACCTGTTCGGGCACCACCTTCACTATTTGTTGGAGACTGTGCATCATATGCACACAGTGTCCAAAGAGGCTAGAAGAGGGCACCATCACTGGCCTTTAACAAAACATTTCTATGTATTCTTTTTATCTTTCATAAAAGAAGGCATTGTAGTGGCTGGAGAGATTAAGAGCCATGGCTGTTCTTGCCAAGGACCCCAGTTCCATCTCCAGAACTCACATGGTGGCTTGCAACCAGCCAAGACTCCAGTACCAGAGGTCCCAATGCCTTCTTCTGGATGTACAGATATAGATGTAGGCAAAAGCATGTACATGCAGAAAATAAAACACTTTAAAAGGTATTTTAAATGTGACTTCTAGAATATTGCACCAAGGTTCTTTTGCATAAAATAATGAGGAAACCTAAAATTACATTGGCTAGGATTAGTAGTAAGCTCTTTTTTTAATATAATGGGTAGAAAGTTAGGTATACCTCAAATTTGTTTGTAATGTATTATGAAATAAAAACTTGAGATACTTTAAAGTTATCTTAGTACATAAATTAATTCAGAAAAATCAATCCTTGAAGAAATATAGTTTAGGATTATGAAAAACAATGGAACAGAGTGACACTTAATCTACTCAGAATGATGTTTGGATACAGAAATTTGTTTTGTAAGGGGCTGGAGAGATGGCTTAGTGGTTAAGAGCACTGACTGTTCTTCCAGAAGTCCTGAGTTCGATTCCCAGCACCCACATGGCAGCTCACAACTGTCTGTAATTCCAGTTCCCAGTTCCAGGCAAACACCAAGGCAAATAAGTAAAAAAAAAAGTTGTTTTTTTTTTAAAAAAAAAAATTGTTTTGTAAATGTTTCACTATCAGGCATTAATGTCAGAGATTAATCAGAACCAAATAGATAAGTGAAACCACAACTGAAGTCAAAATACTGCATAAAAAATGCTGTTAAACCAGACCAGCTGACATGTAAAAATAAGAAGCAAAAGCCATTAACACAAAACTAATTAAATATTCTACATGAATAATTAGTCTTTGAAAGCTATAAGATCATTACCATAATATTTTCCATAATTAAAAAGGTAATAAACACACAAAAATCATCATTTTCTAATTTTATCTCAATTTGCTCTTCTCTCCACACACTGTTGTCTCTTGATGGTAGAAATGCTGTGTAACACTAGCCAATCTGTCTGTCTTCTAACATGTTTGGTAATGTCACATTGGTAGTTTAACATCGTCTGTAATTAAAGTACCCTCGCCACAGAAATTCCCAGCATTGTACGTTCATCAAGGCTTTCTCTTTATTTAGGCATCTGTAGTTAAACATTCACCAGCATAGTTTGGCAAAACTCTTCCTGAAGGTAAAAAGGTCTCCATTCTCTCTAATAAAAAACCAATAAACTAAATCTTTTGGATGTGACAGGTGATAAGTGTCATGGTTGGCTTTAATCACCAACTCATTGAATCCAGAATCACCTGTGAAACGAATCTCAAGGAGAAACTGTCTACATTGTGTTGGCCAGTGGGTGTGTTGTGTTGAGTTAATGTGGGAAGACCAAGCCCACTGCAGGTGGCACCATCTCTTAGGTAGGGTGTCGTGAACTGCAAGCAACCAAGTGGCCATGTATGTGTTTATTTCTCTTTGCTCTTGACTATGGATGTGATGCAACCAGCTGAAGTTCTGTTTGACTTTCACATAATGATGAACTGTAGTCTGGAATCCTGGGCTGAAATACACCCCTCCCCCCACCATGTTTCTTTCTGTCAGATATTTCATGATAGCCCCAAAAATTAAACTAGAACAATGGCCAAATTCATGGCAACAGGATTTGTCTGCTCCTCTGTGATTCCTTGAGCCTACACTGCATTCGTATCTTCATAGAAGCTTTGTTCTGATCTACAAGAACCAGTTTTGTTCCACATGCCTCCTATGCTATTGAGTTTTTTCTTCTCTTTACATTTTTACTCTGACAGTGTACTATCAATATAATACCAGAAGCAGAGAGACAGACTTTCATCTAAGGGTGCTTCATCTTCTAAGAAAGGACCAGAGAAAGGACTGGCACTGAGTACTTCCACCAATGTCTTCTTCTGTAGCAATAGCTGAGGAAAGAGTTAGCAATTACTAATTTCTTGCCTTTTCTAATTTTATATGTATTAGTTAGGTTCTTCAAAGTGATATAAACAGGGAAGTGATTATGTTGCTCCAATAGGAATTTGCTTATGAATATAGTGCACACTTGTCTTATTAAACACTCAGCTATATAAAGATGTTTCTGAAGAGTTGGGTTTCCTCTTGCAGACCTTAGACAAACACCTAAAATTTAAGTGCTCTGGAGTGTGAAGAAATAAGGCACATCAAAGGTTCTTTCTTATTATTATTAAAAAGGTCTTTTTTTTTACCATGTATCCCCCTGCTCACCCATCCTTCCCTGCTCCCAATCCCTCCCCATCTGCCTTCAGGCTTCCCCATCCCATGCCCCATTCCCTCCCTTAAAAGGGGCAAGAAGTCCCAAGGTGGGTCAACTCAGTATGGCACATCCACTTCAGGCAGGCCCAATTTTCTCATCCCAATATCAAGGCTGGATAAGGCACTCCTCTGCAGAAAATGGGCTCCAAGGTGCCAGCCCATTTACAGGAACACAGTCTGATCCTACCCCTCAAGGCTCTACATACTGCCCATCCTAATCAACAGTTGCCTACCCTTGGAGGGCCTAGCTCTTTGTCCTATGGTTCCCCAGGGACTGTTCTTGATTCAGTTTGGTCCCCAGAACTCCAGGCAGCCATCTCTGTGGGATTCTTCCTCATGCTCCCTATCCCCTCGCTCATACAGACTCTTCTCCCCAACTCTCCAGCTGTAAGGGGAGCTCAGCCCAGTGCTCAGCCATTGATCTCTGCCTCCACCTCAATTCATTTGATTATAAGGATGCCCTGCTTAAGCACCCTCTCCATTATTGGTTGGGAACCTATCCAGGGATATCCTGTGGGTTCTTGGGGGTTTCCCTAGGACCCAGTCTCTTTCCACTCCTACACTGGCTTCCTCTCTCAAGAGCTCCATCTCTGTTTTCTCCCTCTGTTTCTCCTCTCACTCAACTATCTCCTTTTCTCATGTTTTGTTTCCATCTTTCCTTGATGGCTACCTGTTATGGTCCCAATTTACTAATAAGAACTTCTTTATTTGCTCTTCTCAGGAGAATCTCTGATTGTCTCACTTAAGTTCCTTCTGATCTCAAGCTGTTCAGAGCTTGTGATTTGTAGGTTCAGTATTCTTTGTTTTTTGTCTAAAATCTACTTATGACTGAGTATATCCCATGCCTATCTTTTGTGGCTTGTGATACCTCATTGAGAAGGATGTTCTCCAAATCCATCAAATTTTAGGGTGTCATTCTTTTTTACTGCTGAGTAGTACTCCGTTTGTTAATCCATTCTTCAGTTGAGGGGCATCTAGGTTGTTTTCAGGTTCTTGCTATTACAAATAATGCTGCTATGAACATAGTTGAGTCTTTGGAATGTGAATGTGCATCTTTAGGGTACACACCCAGTAGTGGTATTGCTGGATTCATTTTCACTGAATTCTAGGAAGTCTTTGATTTCTTTCTTAAGGAGAAATTCTTCCTTGACCCAGAGGTGGTTCATTGTAGAGATGTTCAGTTTCTGTGAGTTTTCAGGCTTTCTGTGATTTTTGTTGTTGTTGAACTCTAACTTTAGACCATGGTGGTCTGATATGATACAAGGGTTTATTCCCATTTTTTGTATTTATTAATGTTTGCTTTATGACCAAGTATGTGGTCAATTTTAGAGAAAGTTCTATGGGATGTTGAGAAATATGTATATTCCTTTGTGTTTGGATGAAAGCTTCTATAAATATCTATTAAGGCCATTTTCATCATAACCTATTATTTCTTTGTTGAGTCTTTGTCTGGTTGACCTATCCAAGGTTGAAAGTGGGACATTGAAGTCTCCCACTATTAGAGAGTGGATTTTAATGTGGGGTTTAAGCTTTAGTAGTGTTTCTTTTACATATGTAGGTGCCATTATATTGGGGGCATAAATATTCAGGATAGAGATCTCATCTTGGTGAATGTTTTCTGAGATGAATAAGTAATGGTCTCTTATGATTGATTTTAGTTTGAAGTCTATTTTGTTAAATATTAGGATGGCTACACCAGCTTGTTTCTTGGGACCATTTGATTGGAAAGTCTTTTCCAAACCCTTTACTCTGAGCCTGTGTCTGTCTTTGAAGTTGAGGTGTGTTTCTTATATGTAGCAGAAGGATGGATCTTATTTCCATATCCATTCTGTTAGCCTGTATCTCTTTATAGATGAAATGAGTCCATTGATATTAAGGGATATTAATGACCAATGATTGTTATTTCCTGTTATTTTTGGTGGTAGCTTGTGTGTATTTCCCTTATTTGGGCTTTTCTTCTGTGGAATTATCTATTGCTTGTGGTTTTGTGAGTGTTTCTGGATTCCTTATGTTGGAGTTTTCCCTCTAGTGCTTTCTGTAGGGCTGGATTTATGTCCTAACTAGTGGGACAAAAAATGGGGACCTGTGACCTAAAGGGGAAAAATGAGAGAAGCAAGAGACCCTCAGGGGGTTTATATAGTAAAGATGGAGGCCGGCAGGACAGAGGGTGATGGGGAAGGGTTGCTATGCGACCTAATCTGTGGAATGTCTTAACTGCAGATAGTTTACATAGGTGTTTCCTTCTATCAGGAAGATAAAGCTATTCCTGGCAACCTAGGGCGAGTCACGTAATTGTTGGTAAATGGCTAACTATAATGGCAGGGGCATAGAGGCCTATAAACATGGCTAACTCATAAGCTGAAAATAGCTAAGCTAACATATACTAAAAGGCCAAATACAGGCTTTGGCTCCTAGCATCTCCTCCCTTTACAATTATTTTATGAGGTGAGTTAACAGTCATCATATGACTAGGCATTAACTAGGAGGGAGGAACAGAGGCCTAGCGGAGGGAACCTTCTGCTAGGATATGAGCCTCGATGCAATCAGGCATGTTCTTCAGGAGAACCAGAGACAGAATACATGGTCCTGTCCTTACAGTGCTTTGCCTTGCACTCTCGCTGGTACCCAAGCTGCTCTTGAGCAAGCTTGCATAGCTCTGAGTTCTATTCAGTTCTTGTAGGAATCTCATCACCTGAGGGTTCCTCAAACCCTTGATCTGTGAGAGAACTGACCTGTATGGGTATGGAGGCCATGGTCCAAAATCCAATAAAAGCAAAACTACCTTAGATAAGGAAACAAGTGATCATTCTAAACTACAAATGCTTGACCCACCAGGTGTAATTAAGGGGCTGATGGGGATATCTAGAGGGTGGGATAGCACACTACACAGTAAGTAAAAGGCATGCACTCAAAAGAATAGGTCCTGTTTGGCAAAGAACTCCAGCAGGGCCACACTCCCAACAGAAAAAACAACCAGCATTAAAATCTGAGCAAAATTTGCATTAAAAGACAAGAGCTGTTGATCTGGTTCCTGCCCCTTAGGCATAGAGTGTTCCTTGGCTCCTGCTGCTCTGAGTGCTCAGCAGCAGCCAGTGGGGGGTCCTTGACTCCTTCCCAGGAGAGAGCTGTCTAGGAGTGTCCTTGGTGTGGGTCAACCACTCAGGCACTCAAATAGGGGTGTCTGCATCCTGTGGAAAAAATACACAGACCCTCTTCCCAACACCAGAACTGAGTCTGGTCCATGCCAAGTACCATCTGCCAGCTTTTTTTATTTAACCTGAGGTAAGCCCATGTTGCTAAGCCTCCAATCAGCTGCAGTATGTGACTGAGAATCCACAATTAAAAAATTTTAAATATAAAAAATGGATAAATGGTCTTTGAGCATGGCAGCATACTCTCTCTTCTTAGTTTAAAAAAGACAGGCTTTAAGAGTACAATGGGAGATGTTTTTATAATTGTCAGATCCTGGGAATTATAAGGAATCTCAGTCTTCAGCACAAATTTGGCAAAACTTTATCTGTTTTCATTTCTTTTGGAAACCCCATAAGCAACAGCTCTTAACATCCTTAGCCTTTTCCCCAGAATGTGCAGAGGCAAAAATTAGATGGGAATAAGTATCACAGAAACATGGATATAGGCCATCCTTCCAAAGGAGGAAATATGAGTAACATCCACCTGCCAAATATGATTAAGAGCAATGCCCCAAGGATTCATTCCTAAATAGGTTATTGACAGAAATTCTGTTCACAAATGACACTGTTTGACTGTTTGAGTGACTTGTACCCATACCTGTCATGAATATCCAGAGTCTATGCTGCTCAGAAACCTGCTATGTGTGCCTTTATTCTTATACTAAGAACCCTGGCTTCCCAGGCCTCTCCTGTGCCTCAGGCAGGTTAAACAAGGCTCTCAAAGAAAAAAGGCTTCAGCCATTCTGAATTTGTAGCTTGTGCCCACTACATAATTTTTTGTGGTGCAATGCTAAATGTCTGTAACTTTAGCTTAAATCTCTTTTGAATTAAATTTAATACAGCTAGGCATTAAGACAGAACAACTCTAGCAGGGCACTATTTGTAAAAGGTTTTAAATAAGGAATTCAAACTAAACCGCATTCATGGTACACTAGTAAAATTCTAAAGAAAAAGTAAGAGAGACATGGTATAACATACTTGTTGTCCTGGCTATCCCAGGAGCTAAAGGCCAGAATACAGCCTTTTTAGAAAAACATTAACAGTTTCTCAAGTATGCCGCCATATGACTCTGCAATCTCAATCTTGAAATCTAGCCAAGAGAAATAAAAATATGTACTCACCTATTATAGGTTCATAAACAAAATGTAATATATAGTTCATGCAATAGCATTCATAAATAATAAAGGAGAAAATACTAACACATGCTACATATATGAACCTCAAAACATTATGTTGGGAAAAGAAGCCAGATATAATGAAGATTTCTCTGTGTAGCCTTGGCTACAGAGATTTGTCTGTCTCTGTCTCCCAAGTGCTGGGAGACATCTGGATTCTTGATCAAAACCTCTCATATTCTTTGAGACTTTGTTTTTAATTTTGTTAACAAGCAAATATCGCTTTATTACTACCTGCATACTCTTTTAAGGGTTAACCTGAAAGACACGACCAGCATTTTCCCTGTTCCTGAATATGAAACACTGACCACATAGGAATCACCTAATTCCATGCGGAACCAGATGTGATTAACTAGAAGCTAGTGCAGGGGAACAGATGACAAATGGTTAAAGGCTGTTCAGCCTATGCGGTGTTCTTATTTCACATAAAACACAGAATTGAATTAACACTTATCTTTCTCTAGACAGTTCAATGCAACCTAGAAAATGCCTACACTACAATTTACTTTTCCTACAATACTGTTTTAACTGAGCAGACCTGTCCTCTCAGGCCAGGAAGTATAAAAAAGGCAATATATTAATACTGTAAGAGTTTCTTTTTTTTTTTTTAAACTTTATTTATCTATTTATTTGCTTTGATATTTGCCTGGAACTGGAACTACAGACAGTTGTTAGCTGCCATGTGGGTGCTGGGAATTGAACCCGGGTAGATGGTGCTCTTAATCGCTGAGCCATCTCTCCAGCCCCCTGTAAGAGTTTCTTAATACCATGATTCAAATACTAAAGCATGCTTGCTTCTATCAAAAGAAATTCCTTTTTCTTAACCCTAGTTCCTTGTGCCTTGAGAGACTTCTCAAGTCTGTGAATAAACAATCCTGTTTACTGAATGTTTGCCCCATAGTGTGCTTTTCTATCTCTTGGGTTCTGTTGGTTATGCTTGTATCTGTAGTTCCAATTCATTTCTTCAGATTTTTTGTTTTCAGCTTTGCCTCGTTTTGTGCCTCCTTCTATTTCAACTTTTAATTCTTGGAATTTTTTTTTCACCTGTTGGTTTTCTTTTTCTTTGTTTTCTTTCGGGGATTTGTTAATCTCTTCTATTTATTTTTTGTATTTTCTTCTTTAAAAGAATGTTTTATATCCTTTTAAGGCTTCTATAATCTTCATGAAGTTGTTTTTAAGGTTGTTTCCTTCTATTTCTTCTTCACTGTTATGTTCAGGTATTGGTGTTGTAGAACTTCCAGTGTTTTCTCATGCTTCCTTGTTGTTCTTTATATTGTTGTATGTATTCTTCCACTGATGTCTGCCCATTGTTTCATTGGTTCACTCTTAGCTCTCAGTGGGCTCTTAGTCTGTTGTGGGTCTGGGAGTTGTGTGTCTCCAGCTGCCACAGGGTTCACTCTTATTCAGCTCTTAGTTGATTCTTAGTCAGTGCTCAGTCAGTTCTGGACCAGGGTACTGTGGGTTCTTTAGATGTCTGTATGTAATGACCAGTTTGCTTTTGAGGTGGGGTTTGGCCAGGGGGGATGCACCTCCTGTTGTGTGGTGCTGGGAATTCCTGGGGTGGCTCTCCTGCTTTTTTTTGGTTTAGGGAAGGGCTAAGTGTGGGTGTAGAGCTGGGACTGTGTCCCAGCTTCAGAGATATCATCTTCAGTTGGCCTAGGGGTTGGTGTGCACTCATCTCTTACTCTGCCCTGGACAAGGGTGCTGCAGGATATCCATCAAGGGTTCTAATTCTTTACTCTGGTGTCACTCAAGTGATAAACAACTTTAGTGATACATCAAAAGTGGATATTGTATCTTTAGTCATATGTATTTAGCTAAGAAATCAGAATTTCTTCTTTAATAAACATGTACAATTTTATACTAATGAAAATTCATCAAATGTTAAACTTGTTTAAATGTGAAAAGGAAGCACTATACTAGACATTTGACCACATAGTACAGATTACAGAATGAAACCTAAATGGAACTTAGAACTTACACCATTTGCTATTTTATGCTCATTAATTAGTAAAGACAAGCCTGTCACTTAAAGTATGAATCCATTTGCATGAAATGGTGAAAAGTAAAAATGTTCATTTTAAAATTAAAAGGAAGAAATGGGCTCCCTTTTTTACTACTCCTAGTAAATACCGTACTAAATATCCCACCCTATATAAAAAATATTCTAAATAATTAAGTAATCAATCAATCACTATGTACACAAGAGAAAAGCAAGAACCAAATGGCCCTTAGTTTCAGATGATGTGATCCTTGGAGTTAGTGGAACTAGCTTATTCATTCACAAGATCACAGAAATAGCAGTGTCTAACAGGTAATTGTATTTCTGTCTCCTAGTAAATAAAACTCAGAAATTAAAAATTTAAATCTAATGTCTCTTAAAATAGAAAACATCATTGAATATTTAGAAACAAATTTGATGAAATTTACCTGTAGAGCCAATATAAATTAAATTCAAATTCAAATAGAATTTTTAATATAGATTAACAGACTGACTGTAATTATTTTAAAATGTAAGAGTCAGAAAATAAAATAATTTTAAAAATTCAAGTTAGAGAATAATCTTTAGTACTTGACTTCCTACTTACTATAAATCTGTAGTAATAAAGAGTAAAACTATTGTAAGTACAAACATTTAGACCAACAAGAAAGCTAGAGAACTCACAATAAGAAACATCACACACATTCAATTGACTTTATTAAATAGAGGGAAGTATGGCAAGCACACATATGAAATGACATAATCAAGGAAATGCACATTTTTATAAAACACAGTGAAATAGTTAGGCAGTTTCTCTATACAAGCACATGAAAACATACAAAAACACTTACCATATAACCCAACCATTTCATTCCTTAGGTGCCCACTTGAAAAATATAAAAACATCTTTTCAAAAAAACATGATTTGCACATAAATGTTCCCAGCAGCTCTGTGGTTTTTTTTGTTTTGTTTTGTTTTGTTTTGTTTTGTTTTGTTTTTTCATGCTGCCATGACAAAAAAACACCTAACAGAAATGACTGGAGGAAGGAAACCTTGTTTTGGATCACAGTCTCAAAAGATCCCAGTTCATTATGGTGCAGAAGGCATAGCTGAACAGCTCATGATGATGCAACTGCAACAGCTTGTTTACAGTTTACAGAAGCACAGGCAGAAACCAGGGAAAACAGCCAAGGACCATGTTTCCTGTGGTTGGGGATTTTTTTTGTTTTGTTTTGTTTATTTATTCATTTTTACTCTTTGCTCTTGGGGGCCCACCATTGAACTATAAAATAAATACACAGAGATTTATTCTTACTTAAGAATACCTGGCTTTTGCTTGGCTTGTTTCTAACCAGCTTTACTTAAATTATTCCATCTACTTTTTGTCTCTAGGTTTTTATCTTTCTCTATTCTACATCCCTTTCTTTCCTTCTTACTTCATGGCTGGTTGTGTGATTGGGTGGCTGCCCCCTGGCATATTCTCTCCTTCTCCTTTTCTTACTCCTCTGTCTTTTCTATTTATTCTCTCTGCCTCATAGCCCTGCCTATCCTTATCCTGCCTTGCTATTGGCTACTCAGCTCTTCATCAGACCAACCAGGTATTTTAATCGGGCAAAGTAACACAGCTTTACAGAGTTAAACAAATGCAATGGCTTTTGTATCACACATCTTTGTATCATTAAATAAATATTCCACAGCATAAAAAAATATAACACGTCTTTAACTAATATTCCACATTTCCTATGTAGATTTGGTTGTCTCTATTCCTGATTATATAAATGAATACCTTAACTCATCTTTCCATAATTTTGTTGATCATTTGTTGTCCTTTCCTAGCATTTTATCTCTACTTCTTTGCATTATCTCTGGTTGATTTATGTATCTTTAACTTACTACAAGCTATATTAAAATGATATGCCTTTTCACATATAGTATAAAGAACTACAAGAGCATGACAGTAATCTTGATTATCAATTTTAGGATTAAGAATTACCCTGGAAGCCTGCACAGGACTGTCCTAAGCCTTCTGCATATGTGTTACAGTTGAGTAGCTTGATCTTCTTGTGAGATTCCTAGCAGTAGGAGCAGAGGCTGTCTCTGACTCTTGTCTGCTTTTGAGATTCTTTTCCTCCTACTGAGTAACCTCATCCAGCTTTAATAGAAGAGGAAGTGCCTAATCCTACTGCAACTATATTTGACCATGTTTGGTCAATATCCATGGGAGGCCTGCCCTCTTCTGGAGAGGAACTGAGAAGTGGATAGAGGCAGGCAGAGGGAAGGTACTGGAGAAGGGGGGCACTGGAAGGAGAGGAAAGAGGAGAAACTATGGCATAGATGTAAAAGATAATAATAATAGTTAATTTTAAAGAATTACCCAGGAGTTTAGTGAAGAACAGTTTTGGGTGTGTCTATGAGAGTTTCTAGAAACAATTACATCACAAAGGTCCTGACCTATTAGATGGATTCATAAAATGTTGACATTACTAAAGACAGTGAATAGTAGAAAGAGTGGGAACCTTGGTGAGAAAGTAGGACAGCCTATCTCTTGGGGCGATATCTTGCTTGGCTCTCCTGTGTTCCTACTCACCACCATATGAGGTGCTCTACTCTATCTGCTCTCCTCCATGACTTGTTGATTGCGGGCATTAAAAGGGTTTGCACCACCACCCCAGCCATGTGCATTTCTTCAACTAAACAGCCCACATGTACATGCATTGTGCCACAACTGTATAAGTGACAAATTCATTCACCTTTCATATTTCTGAAAATCTCTATTATTTTGAAGGATATTTTAACTAAAGGAGTCTTTTAGCACTTTGTATATATTGATCTGTTATCTTTTATCTTGCATTATTTCCTATAAAATGAATCACAACCTTTTCTGCATATGTCTTCCTTCCTCTTCTCATTGCCTCTAAGACATCTTACTGAGGCTTTTTTTATTTTCACCCCAATGTTCTAAAGGCGCTTCTCTGTGTCTTCCACTCTGGGTGAGATGACCTTCCTTTCCTGACTTCTTTACCAGTGCTTCTCTGAGAATGAGTCAAGGCCTTTCACTTATCTTTCTCTTCCTACTACCTATACCCAACAATAGAAATCTGACCAGTGTTAGGTTACCATAGCAACAAATTGGTGATGTTATTCTCAGAAATGAAAAGTGATGACCCACTCAGCTAATTTCCTGGATTAGAGAAAAATATACAGAAGAAACTTCAGTTTCTTAGCTTATCTTTAAAAACCTAATTAAAAATATAAGTATTTTGTAACTATTAAAATGAGTACAATTTAGTGCCGGGTTTTTTTGTTTTGTTTTGTTTTGTTTTGTTTTGTAACATGGTTGACAGAGAAAGGCAATTTGCGTCTTCAGTGAGAATCTCAGTTCCCCAGTCACTGAACTGACAGGTAAGGGTGTATCTGTCCAACATATTTTACATCAGAAATGATGCTGCACAGAAACAAGTATTGAAAATCATTTGTGGTATGATTTCTAATGTCCAATTTTATCTTATAAGTCTGCTTCAGAAAAATCTACAGAAAAGAAACACTGAACATTAGACTGAGAAGAATAACCTTTCTGCCTCTAATGCCACTTTATTTAGGATGGGACGGTCATCCCATTAAGGCATGTTTATTGAGTTGAGTACCTACTGCATATCAGACTCCATAAGGAACTAAGGATATACTGGTTAAGACTTTTATGGTTTTTATTTAAGATAATCTTCAATGTCCCAAGACAGACACTGAAACAAAAGAAATGAGCACTACAAAGAAGTAAGAGGTAGTGTGTGGTATATTAGATGAACCTAAGCTAGAGAATCCTCTCCAGGAATACCTTCATGCAACAGAAAACACCAAGAAGGATGGAGCTGCTCCCTTGGTTCTTGTCTTGGTCACTGACCTATTGCTGTGATGAAGTGCCATGACCAAGGCAACTTATTGGAGCTTGCCTGCAGATTTAGAGGAACATCATGATAGGAGGCAAACAGGCATGGCATGCACAGTAGCTGAGGACTTTACATCCTGATCCACAGGCAGCAGGCAAAGAGAGATACAGAGACTAGCCTGGGCTTTTGAGAGCTCAAAAACCCACTCTAGGTGATACATATTCTCCAGCAAAGCCACACCTAATCCTTCCTAAACAGCTCCCAAAACTCAGTCACTCCCTGATGAGTAAGCTTCCAAAACCATGAGCCTATAGAAGCCATTCTTATTCAAATTTCACAGTTCTATTTTTCTTTTTTGTTGTGGTTTTATTTAAAATTTTTTCTTAATATAATTACCACTGTTCTCCCTTCCTCCCCTCTTCCCAGTCCCTAGCTTTCCCTCCACAATTCTCTCCCATCCGTTCTCAGAGAGGGTAAGAACTCCCAGGTGAGTTAATGCAGTCTATTAAATCAAGTTGAGGTCGGACCCCCACACACACACGCACACACACCTAATATTAAGGCTGAGCAAGGTGTTTCTCTGTAAGAAATGGGTTCCAAGAAGTCAGTTCATGCACTAAGAATAAATTCTGGTCTCACTGCCAGAGGCCCCATAAAATGTTCATGCCATGAAGCTGTCATCCACATTCAGAGGGCTTAGTTGAGTCCCATGCAGGTTCTCCAGCAGTCAGTGCAGAGTCAGTGAGCTCCCAATAGGTTAGATCAGCTGTCTCTGTGGGTTTCCTTATTATGATCTTGAACCCTTTGCTCATATAATCTCTCCTCCCTCTATTCACCTGGACTGGGAGCTTGACCCAGTGCTTAGCTGTGGATCTCTGCATCTGTTCTCATCAGTTGCTGGATGAAGGTTCTATACTGACAATTAGGGTGGTCATCAATTTGATTACAGGGGAAGGTCAGTTTAGGCACCCTCTCCACTATTTTTTTGAGTCCTAGCCAGGGTCATCTTTGTAGGTCCTTGGGTGTTTCCCTAGCACCAAGTGTCTCTCTTACCTGACAATGGCTCCCTCTATCAAAGTATCTCTTCCATTGTTCTCCCTCTCTGTCCTTCCCCAACTCAACATCTCATTCTCTCCATGTTCTCTTCCCACCTCCCCTGGCACCCTCTCCTCTATGGTTCCAATTTACTTAGGAGATCTCTGTTTCTCCTTCTGGGAAGGCATCCGTGGATGTCTATCTTGGGTTCCTCCCTATTACCTAGCTGCTCGGGAGTTGTGGATTGTAGCCTGGTAGTCCTTTGCTTTGCTTATAAAATCCACTTATGAGTGAGCATGTTTGTCTTTCTGGGTCTGTATTACCTCACTCAGGATGATTTTTTTCTATATCCATCTGTTTGCCTGTAAATTTCAAAATGACTTTTTTTTTTAATTTCTGTGTAGTACTTCACTGTGTAAATATACCACATTTTAAAAAAAATCCATTCTTCAACTGAAGGACATCTAGATTATTTCCAGGTCCTGGCTATTACAAATAATGCTGATATGAACATAGTTGAGCAAATGTTCTTAGGGTGAGAATGCATATCTTTTATGTATATTCCCAAGAGTGGCATTGCTGGATTATTAGGTAGATTGATTTCCAAAGTAGCTATATAGGTTTACATTCCCATTAGCAATGGAGTAATGTTCCCCTTACTCCACATACCCTCCAGCATAGGTATTCATTATGGTATTTGATCTTAGTCATTCTGGCAGGTGTTAGATCTTATCTCAGGGTTGTTTTGATTTGCATTTCTCTGCTCACTAAGGATGTTGAGCAGTGTCTTTCAGCCATTTGAGAGTCTTCTGTCGAGAATTCTCTATTTAGCACTGTATTTCATTTTTTAATTAGATTATTTGATCTCTAGATTATTAGGTTTTTTAATCTCTAGTTTCTTCAAATTTCTATATATTTTAGAGATTAACCTCAGTCAGATGTAGGATTGGTAAAGATCTTTTCCCATTCTGAAGGCTGTTGTTTTGTTTTATTGACAGTATCCTTTGCCTTTCAGTAGCTTCTCAGTTTCAGGAAGTCCTATTTATTAATTGTTGCACTCAGTGTCTATGCTACTGGTGCTATATTTAGGAAGTAGTCTCCTATGCCAATGCTTTCAAGGCTATTTCCCATTTTCTTTTCTATCAGGTTAAGTATAGCTGGGTTTATGTTGAGGTCTTTGATTCACTTGGATTTGAGTTTTGTGCATAGTGACAGGCTTGGATCTACTGCAGTTTTCTACACACTACCATACAGCTATGCCAACACCACTTGTTGAGGATGTTTTATTTTTTAATTTCTTCTTTCATTTCTTTGTCAAAATCAGATGTTCATAGGTGTGTGAATTATTGTCCAGGTCTTCAATACAATTTCATTGATCAATATTTCTGTTTTTATGGTAATACTAAGCTGTTTTTATTGCTGTTGTTTTATAGTAGAGTTTGAAGTCAAAGATGATGATGTCTTTAGAAGTGTCCTGGCAATCCTGGAATTTTTGTTATTTCACATGAAGTCGAATATTATTCTAGTGAGGTCTGTGAAGAATTGTGTTGGCATTTTGATGGGAATTGCATTGAATCTGTAAATTGCTTTTGGTAAGATTGCCATTTTCACTATATTGAGCCTACCTGTCTTTTGATTTTCTGATATCTTTTTCAATTTCTTTCTTCAGTGACCTAAAGTTCTTGTCATACAGGTTTTTCACTTTGGTTAGAGTTACCCCAAGATGTTATTGATGTTGTTGAAGAGAGTAAACTTAGCTCAGGAAATCCCATTTTGTATTCTAGTAGCCATTTTGTATTATAGAAGTAAAATAAATTTCAGTTTCATATTTCTGGCAGGGACTTGCCCGGTTCTAGGAAAGAATAAGCTAAGCACTATCTAAGGACACCTGGATGATCCAATCCTAAAGCAGTAAAATGGCTGGACACCCCACCCAGGTGGGGTCCAGAAGTATTAAGCCATAAAAAGTGTCTAAGCATGAGCCAATTAGCAGCACACTTGCATCCTTGACCCCAAGTAACCCTGTCTTGTGGTTTTGCCTATAAAAAGCTTGTGTAATTGAGGTGCTCAGCTCTTCCCTGTACTGCACTCATGGGATGTGGTGTGGAGAACAAGCTCCCTGCCTGGCTTATATCCCACTGACAATAAACCTTGCTGTTGCATTTTGGACATCTCTGTCACTGGTGGTCTCTCTGAGGAATCAAGCTTTGATCATTACAGTTATTTGATGTTATTAGCAGCTATTTTAAAGGGTGATGTTTTTCTAATTTCTTTTTCAGTCCCTTTATGATTTGTGTATTGGAGGACTATTCCCTATTTGAAGACGAAATGATAGTATACAAAAATTACCCCAAAAAATTGTACCAAGGAATTCCTATAACTGATAAACAACTTCAGCAATGTGACAGGATACAAGATTAACTCTATTGTTTCTGAAATTCTAGAATCTTCTTTTTATTCTTCTCACATATATAACATCTCAACCACAGTTTCCCTTTTCTCCGTTGTTCTCTTGCCCTCGCTTCTCCCCACTATCTCTTCTCTCTCCCTCTCAGTTATACTCCCCCCTCCTTCTCCCTACAAAAAAAATGGGCCTCCTAGGAACACCAACAAAACAAGACATAATATATGCTACAATAATACCAAGCATATATCATTACATCAAGGCTGGATGAGGTGGCCCAGTAAGAGGAAAAGTGTCCCATAAGTAGGCAAAAGAGTCAGAGACACCCCACTGCGACTATTAAGGACTGGGAGCCACAGAGATACCAAATAGAAATGTTGGTGCCACAAGGCTGACCCACTAGAGCCAAGGGCCTCTGATGGAGGGAAAGCCAAGATCTCAAGGAGTCTTGGTGCTAATTGTTCTTGCAGGGGCTGACCTCTTCCTACAGAGGATTTCTGTGTATAAAAACAGGCCTTCTATCTGTTATTTTCTTGGAATTTATATATATATATATATATATATATATATATATATATCCCCCTCTCCTGGTGAGAAAACAGTCACACAGATAAAATCTTCCAGACCTCTGTTTCCCCTACCCAGAGCAGACTTACTGTCTGCTTTCCCTATGATTATCCTTGCTAATAAACAGTAATAACTCATTCGAAACTTCTCTCTGGCATCTAGTGTCAGCAACAGACAAGACATGTCATAAAGTCACCTCTCCTACTGATAAGAGAGCTATCTGGAGCTAATTAACCCAAGAAAGCTTTCTAAAGCATCCTTACATCTGGATTCATTGACATAAGATTCTAACTTGAAAGTTTAGGAATGTAAACTAAGCCTTCACAAAAATCTCTCCTAGGGAAAGTACATTAGCAGGTAAAAGACCTGCACAGCCTCTTCATTGTTTATTTGGTAACCTAGCAACCCCAGCCCCTATGGCCTTGTCAGGGAATTGGCCTGGTTGGGGTATATAAAACCTATCCCTTCATTGTTGCATTGTCATGCCATGCAACAATGGCAATGTTCCTGTCATGTCGTTGCTATACCAATAAAGATGTATTGAAAAGGAATTGCTTTAAGTTTGATTCCTGAGAAGAGATTATAGTAGAAATTTCCTCTGCTGGTGAAGAAGTGTATCATCCTGAAGTTCTGAGAGGAATCCTATCTGGGGCTGAACCCCAGAAGGATTTTTGTTAATTAAGAGTCCCACAGGAACATCAAGCTTCTCAACAATAACATATATTTAGAGGATCTAGTTTAGATCCCTACTGGCTCCCTAATCTCTGAAAGCCCCCATGTGTCCTGATCAGTTGATTCTGTGGGCCTTGTTGCCCTCGTGCCCTTCACCTCTCTGGTTTCTTCAGTTCTTCCTCCCTCTCCTCTGCAGGACTCCCTCAACTCTGCCTAATGTTTGGCTATGGGATTCTGCATCTACCTCCATCAGGTGCTGGATGAAGACTCTCTGGTCTCTTTGAGGAGCACTCTTCTGGCTCTGGTCCCAGAACACTCTACAGCCAGGACACACTGTAGGTCTAAGGTTTTATGGCTGGGCTCGTGTCTAATTCCTCCACTCAAAGCCTTTAGTTACACAAGATGGCCAGGTCAGGTTACATGCCCCCCATTGCTAGGGTTACTCTGTAGAGTCCATGGAATTTCCATAGCACTAGGCTTCCACTTCACCCCAAATGCCCCTCAATTCGGTTGTTTCTCCCAGTATTTCCCCCACACACACATGATCCCTCCAGTTTCCAACCTCACCTGCCTCCAGCACTCCCTCAAAATCCATTTTATTGCCCTTTCCCAGGGAGACACTTGTGTCCCCCACATAACTCCTCCTTGTTACGTATCCTCTCTGGGAATAATAACATGATTATCCTTTACTTTACAGCCAATATTCACTTATAAGTGAATACATGCCATGTTTATCTTTCTGGGTCTGGATTACCTCACTTAGAATAACTTTTTTCAACTTTCATCTATTTGCCAACAAATTTCATGATGTCATTATTTTTAACAGCTGAGTAATACTACATTGTGTAAATATATCAATGCTTTTTATCCATTCTTTGGTTAAGGCACATTAGGTTATTTTCAATTCCTGGCTATTAGGAGTAAAGCTGCTCTGAACATAACTGAGCATGTGTCCTTGTGATAGGATAAAGCATCTTTTGATTATGTTTCCAGAAGTGGTATAACTGAGTCTTGAGGTATATTGATTCCCAGTTTTTTGAGAAACTGTCACACTGACTTCCAAAGTGGCTGTACAAGTTTGCACTCCCACTAGTAATGGAGGAATGGTCCACATCCTCTCCAGAATGAGCTATATCACTTTTGTTTTTTATCTTAGCCATTCTGACAGGCATGAGATAGAATCTCAGAGTTATTTTGATTTACATTTGCCTGATAGCTGAGGAAGTTGAACATTTCACGAAGTATTTCTCATCCATTTGAGATTCCTCTGTTGAGAATTCTGTTTAGATATGAGCCCCATTTTTAATTGGATTATTTGGTTTGTTGATGTTTCTTGAGTTCTTTACATATTTGGATATTTGTTAGATGTAGGATTGGTGAAGATCCTTTCCCATTCTGTAGACTTCTGTTTTGTTCTATTGATGGTGTCCTTTGCCTTACAGAAGCCTTAAAGTTTCATGAGGCTCCATGCTATTGGTGTTCTATTCAGGAAGTTGTCTCCTGTGCCAATGGATCCAAGGCTGTTCCCCACTTTCTCTTCTATTAGATTCAGTATAATTGGATTTATGTTGAGGTCTTTGACCCACTTAGACTTGAGTTTTGTGCAGAGCAGTTGATATGAATCTATTTGTGTTCCTCTATGTACTAACATCCAGTTACGCCAGCACCATTTGTTGAAGATGGTTTCTTTTTTCCATTGCATAATTTGGACTCTTTGTCAAAAAGCAAGTGTCTATAGTTGTGTGAGCTTAAGTCTGGGTCGTCAATTCAATTTCATTGATCCACCTTACTATTTTTATGCCAATACCATGCTTTTTAGTTATTACTATAGTTCTGTAGTAGAGCTTGAAATCAGGGATGGTGATACCTTTGGAAGTTCTTATATTGTACAGAATTGTTTTAGCTATTCTGTTTTTTTTTCAATATGAGGTTGTGTATTCTTTCAATGTCTGTAAAGAATTGTGAGATTTTAATAGAGGTTGAGTTGATTATGTAGATTGCTTTTGGTAAGATAGCCAATTTGACTATGTTAATCCTATTGCTTCATGAGCATGGGATGTCATTTTCTATTTTCTTCAATTTCTTTCTTCAAAGATATGAAGTTTTATTGTTGTCTTTGTTATTTGAGACAGGGTTTTCTCTGTGAAACAGTACTGGCTGTCCTAGAACACACTCAATAGACCAAACCAGCCTTGAACTCACAGAGATCTACCTGCCTCTGCCTCCCAAGTGCTGGGATTAAAAACATATGCCACTACTACCCAGTTAAGACTTAATTTTTTTTTTATCATACAGGTCTTTTACTTGCTTGGTTAAAGTTATCCCCAAGATATTTTATATTATTGTGGCTATTTTGATGGGTATCATTTACCTGATTTCTTTCTCAGACCATTTGTGTATAGGAGGGCTACTGAGTTTTTTTAAGTTAATTAAGTATCCAGTCACTTGAATTCTTAGTGGTCTAACTAAGAATTGAACTCCACAGTCTCCTTACTCATTCAGTGTCTCATTTCTTTCCCATCTAAACCTGTAGCACCTGAATGATGAGTACCACTCAAGACATGCTACACATACCAGCAACAGTGTTCACAAAAATGTAAATTTTTATTCCCAAACTCTATTCATTTTCTGGGGCTAAATTGAGTAGTTTATAACAAAGTAAATGTATTCTCTCATAATTCTGGAGGCCTAACGTCTTAAGTGAAAGGATTTAAAGAACTATATCCCTCCCAAAGTCTTGCGGGTTGTGGGTGGGCTCTTTCATTGTTTCTTTCAGCTCTCAAGACTCCAACCATTTCTTCGCTAGTGGTTGTGAAAGTCTCCAAGTACTGAGTCTTTCCCATGTGTCTTTGTCTCTTACATATGCTTCTTCTGACTCCTATGTAATTCAGGATCTTCTGAACTTGGCATCCCTTAATTATATCTACAGTGATTCCATTTTTCCAAATAAGGTCCACAGGTTCCATGGATAAGTAAACACATTTTTTAAGAGCCCACTATTTGACACACCACACTGTACAATCAACTAAATCAAAATCCTTAGGTTTAAGACCTAGAGATCTGTGACTGACCAAATCTTCTGGCAATGGCAACTCTATGATTTTAAAGTTTAAAGCTGTCAAGACTAACCCTTAGCTATTTACTGGATTTTATTGTTGGCTTTCCTACTCAACTCTTTCATGCTCCCAGACTTAGGGCAAGATCTTTACAGAAAGCATGAAACACTTCTTCAGAAATGCCTAATGAGAGCATGCACATGGTCTTGGAATGGGCATAAATTTATTTTTGTAATTATGTATATTATTTAATTGTTTGCTTTGAGTCTTATATAGATTCATTATTTATTTGTGTGTACCCCCCTTCTCTCTCTCTCTCTCTCTCTCTGTGTATGTGTGTGTGTGTGTGTGTGTGTGTGTGTGTGTGTATCTACAGAGGCCAGAGAAAGATACTAGACCCCATGCACAGTTATATGCAGTTAAGATGCCCTAAATGTGCACTGAAAACCAAATTTGGATCCCCTGAACCAGGAATATGTGCTTTTAGCTGCTGAGCCACCTCTGATCAGTCTATTATTAGGATTTTTGAGATAGTCTCTCACTATGAAGGCTAATTCATCTTTCCCCTGTCTCTGCCCTCCCAGTGTGGGATTACAAATTTGTGCTAACACACATTAAGAATTAATTGTCTTTCTTTTATTAGTAGTACATACATGTTTTATGCCTTATGAATAATGCCAACATATTAGGGTACATAGCACATTCTTTTATATGCCAATAAATGTGAAGGTTAAATATAAGAACTTTAAAGAAAACTAGAATTGAATAGCATCATTTACCACATCATAGAAAGAAAAATTTCTGACTAGCTTTCTCTTCAAAAATCAGTGAGTCATCACTCCCAACACTTGTGACTGAAAATGACAAAAACTTAAACATTGGAAGGTTGATGTTTGTTTTTTTATTTACTTTGAAATACAGAAAAATGACCAGATGTGTTGGTAGGGGGAAGAGACCTTGAATAAGGATATACAGGGAAAAAAAAATTCAGAGGGAAAGATGAACACAAAGAAAATATATGTGTAGCAATCTTATTTGTATTTCCACCCTTGATAAGCCATGCTTATCATTCTTATCCTCTGTATAGTTATTGTTAACTCTTCCACATTTAAAAAAAAAAAAAGAAGTGAATCCCCCCCAAAAAAAGATAAAAAAAAACATTTGACAGACATCTATAAAATATTTCATCTAAAAAATGAACATATAATCTCCTTATAGTTAATAAAATTATCAGTGTCTTATGAACAAAAAAAAAAAGAAAGAATGATCCTGACAAAAAAATCCTCTGGATTCACCTTTAATGTTTGTGGTAACCAGTCTACTTTATAAATCTGGTAAGAACTTTTTTTAAGAGAATTACCTTTTTGGTATGCCTTTTGAAAAGTCTCATTTATTACTAAAATCTGATAGAGCTACTGATATGCTCTATTTTATAAAATTAGTACTGCTTCTTATAAAGAATTCAAACCAAGCCAAGAAATTTACTACCAAAAGAAATGAGTTCCTATTAGCAAGCCAGAAGTGACCATTGCTAATACTAAATGGTGACTGTGTTGCAGATACATTTTGTATACATTCAGATTTAAGAATAGATACATAAGGGCTTCTCTTCAGTTTCTCTTCTCACTTTTTGGGACAAAGTCACTCACTTGGAGCTTGCTCACTGGCTGGATTGGCTGAGACCTCCTGTCTCTATGTCCCCAGTGCTGAGATTACAGTAGTGCCTGGTTTTTTTAAGTGGGTGCTGGGAATCTGAACTTGTCATTATGTTTAAACACCAAACACTTCACTAACAACCATCTCCCTAGCTCTCTTCTAAGTCATTAAAAAAAGATTTAAAAAAAAAAAAAGAAAATACAGGAGAAAACAAAAAGGATGTGTTGGTTATGCTTCCTGTCACTGTGACCAAGTGACAAGAGATGACTTGAGGGAGACAGGTCTAGACTCTCATATTCAGGGTACAGTCTATCAAGGTAGATACAGGCTGGCAATGGGGGCTTAGGGCCACCAGTCACGCTGTCTACAGTCAGAAAGTAGAGCTATTAGGTAGTGGCACCCCACCCTAGACTTAGAGACCCACCCCCACTGCCCTACTTACTCTAGTGAGGCTTCACCTCCTCAAGGCTTCACAACCTTTGAAAATAGGTTTTCTAGATGGTGACCAAGTGTCCAAACAATGGGAACCATTTTACACTCCAACCACCAACCATGAAGGGTGTGATATCCTAGTCACATTAGCCTTTAAGAGCTCTTATTGAAATCAAAGTCTTCGGCTAGAGAGAGGTCTCAGATATTAAAGACTAGTCTCACAGCCAAAAATATAAAAAAAACCAAGTCTGTTATCCATCTTATACATGAGCCAGCTCTAATGGTGGATTGTATCCTGAAGACCAACTGTGGTCTTAAAATGTCAAATGAAAATCTTTTTAACTTTTATCCATACTGATAAGCTCTTAAAGCTTAGTAAATTACCAATACTAACCTTGTGATACAGTTAATTATCATTACATTTTTTAATTAAAAAATTTTGATGGGGATTGCATTAAGTCTGTAGATTGCTGTTGGTAAGATTGTCATTTTTACTATGTTGATCCTTCCTATCCAGGAGCATAGGATATCTTTCTATTTTCTGATATCCTCTTCAATTTCTTTCTTTACAGACTTAAAGTTCTTGTCATATAGGTCTTTCACTTCTTTGGTTAGAGTTACCTCAAGATATTTAATGCTATTTAAAGCTATTATAAAGGGTAATATTTCCCTGATTTCTTTTTCAGCCTTTTTATCATTTGTGTATAGGAGGGTTTGTTGTATTAGGTTTCTAGGCCAGACTTTCCGGTCTAGCCCAGAGGTTTGGTCCCATTCTCAGCCCCACTTAGCCTCAGATATTCACACACAGGCTTATGTTATTTTTACACTGATTGACGTAGGGCCCAGGCATATAACTTGCCAGCTCTTTAGTCTTAAACCAACCCATCTTTCTTATTCTGTTCAGCCATGTGTCTCAGTGCCTTTTCTCAGACCATCATTTCCTCTGCATCTCCTGGCATCTCCAGCAACTCTGTGGCATCTGTCTCTGCTCTGAGATGTTCCCAAGTTTTCTTAGCCTCATAGCCCTGCTCACATTTCCTGTCTGTCTTCAGCCAATCAGCATTTTTGTTAAACCCATAGGAGGGTTACAATGTAACACATAATTTACTACAAGGGCTACTTTTTTTTAGTTAATCTTGAATCCTGTTACATTTCTGAAGGTATTTATTAGCTATGGGAGCTCTCTGGTAGAATTTTTGGGGTCACTTATGTGTACTATCATATCATCTATTGATGGTGGTAGTTTGACTTCTTTCATTCCAATTTGTAGCACCTTGATCTCCCTTTTTTGTCTTTTTTTTCTCTAGGTAAAACTTTGAGAAGTATATTGAATAGAGATGGAAAGAGTAAACAGCCTTGTCTTATTCCTGATTTTTGAGATTGCTTTGAGTTTGTCTCCATTTAGTTTGGTGTTGCTGTATATTGCCTTTATTAGGTTTAGGTATTTTTCCTGTACTCCTGATCTCTCCAAGACTTTTGTTATAAAGGAGTTTTGGATTTTGTCAAAAGCTTTTTCAGCATTTAATGAGGTGATTTTTGTGTTTTTTTCCTTTCAGGTTGTTTATATAATAAATAACATTGACAGTTTTTTGTATTTTGAACCATTCCTGCATCTCTGAGATGAAGCCTACATTGATTATGGTGAATGAATTTTTCTGATATATTCTTGAATTTTATTGAGTATTTTGCATCAATGTTAATGAAGGAGATTGTTCTATACTTTTCCTTTTGTGCCTTTGTGTGGTTTGGGTATCAGGGTGACTGAAGTCTCATAAAAGGAGTTCGGCAATGTTCCTTCTGTTTCTATTGTATAGAACAATTTGAGGAGTATTGGTATTAGTTCTTCTTTGAAATTCTGGTAGAATTGTGCTGAAACCATCTGGTCCTGGGCTTTTTTTTAGTTGGAAGAATTTTAATGCCTGCTTCTATTTCCTTAGGGGTTATAGGTCTATTCAGATCATTTATCTGGTCTTGATTTAATTTGGTAAGTGGAATCTGTCCTGGAAACTGTCCTTTTTTTTTTTTTAAAGTTTTACAATTTAGTGGAGTACAGATGTTTGAAGTATGACCTAATGATTCTCTGAATTTTATCACTTTTGTTATGCCCCCTTTTCATTTCTAATTTTGTTAATTTGAATACTCTCTCTCTGCTTTTTGGTTACTTTGAATGAAAATTTGTCTATCTTTTTTACTTTCTCAAAGAACCAACTTTTTGATTCATTGATTCTTCATATTGTTCTATTTGTTTCATTTTATTGATTTCAGCCCTAAGTTTGATTATTTTCAACCTTCTACTCCTTCTGAGTGAATTTGCTTCTAATTGACTGGGAGCTTCCAACTGTGCTGTTAAGTCTCTTGTGTAAGATTTCTCCAAGTTTATCATATAGGCATCTAGTGCTATGGGCTTTCCTCTTAGCACTGCTTTCATTGAGTCCCATAAGTTTGAGTATGTTGTAGATTCATTTTCATTGAATGTGGTAATATGTTATATATTTAATAAAAACCAATCTGGAATATCAGAGAACAGATTCATCCACAGTCAGTCCAGGAAGGTCAGAGAGTAGCAACTCACACCTTTAATCCCAGCACTGGGAGGGAGGGGATGTTATATTGGAATGTATATTTCTACCACATAAACCAAATAAAAAATTAAAGACATATGTGGAAACATTTCTGAATTGATTTTTTAAACAAAAATTAAGACTTTGTCAATGGAGTGGACCAAGCAGAAATTGTTATACCTTTAACTAATGAGGAAATTAACCAATTATGGGCAGAAAGTAAATCTTGGCAAAGAGCCTGCAGTAATTTGGGGGGAGATATTAACACAAATATCCTCAAAACAAAATAATTGAATTTCTAAAAAAACTAACTGGATCCTTCCTTGTGTTGTATGAGATAAACCAATTTCTGGAGCCCCTACATTTTATACCAATGCAAACAAATCATAAAGGCAAGTTACAAATCAAAAAATAGGAGTAAATTAACTCAAAGCCTTTATAATTCTGTTCAAAAGACAGAATTACATGCTATTGTCATGGTACTAATAGATTTTACTGAACCTATTAACATAGTCAGTGACTATCAGTATGCAGAAATAGTTGGCTACCAACAGGTAAGGTGGGTGGTTTTTGGTCTTTCAGTGGGTTATGGATGATTGTCATTGTTTAGGGTAATTGGTTAAAAACTGTTATTGGTTATGCTTAGAGAAAAGCTAAATAAGAGAGATTAGATTCAGTATTCTTGCCTTTAAAAAAGGAAAAAAGAGAAAGGGATACAGATATGATGGGATATAAGGGTAGATTATTGAATCTATTTTTAAAAAGCAATTACTAGCTTTAAATATTTTATACTGGATTGGATTTTTTGTATATTATATACAAATTGTGTATATTGATATAAAGTTGAGATTAGTTTTGTTACCGTACATATATATCTCTATGCTTGTTCAAGGTATTATACAGTTCATCTAACAATGTAGAACAAATTGGTAGTCCATGAAAGTTATTATTATCAACTAATTAGGATGTAAAGAAATGCAAGTTAATAGACATTATAATCACACTTACAGTCATATTAGATACGTTTTCAAGATTAGATATATTTTAGATGAACAGATTTTCTTCAAACCCTTCAGAGAATATGGCATTTAAGATATTTTAATAACACAAGTTCTTTTTTTTATGACAATGGGACATCTGCTCCTGGCAGCACCAATGTACTTCAGAAAAGATTATGGACATCAAAGAAACTCATCTATATGAGTTGACTTTTTTGAGACAAAAGGTAGCCATTGGGGAAGAAAGAACTCTTGCCTTGACTGTTGACAGTATGATGTTCAAAATGAACAAGCAGGAGACACACTCATAAAAGAATTGCCGAACCTTGCCAAGACAAAGTAGAAAGGTCTTTGAGAATATCCTGCTTCACAGAGAAATCTGGCAGACATGCTAGGCCTAGAGGCCGAAGATGGATGCTTCAATGATACAGAGGAACCTTGGGCGACTGTTCAGGTAACCAGCTGTTTCGTTTCTTACATGTTTTGAAAGTTGCTTGCTTGGCCATGCTGTTTACTTAGTTAATATTATTTCCTTCTTGGGTCTCTGAGGGAGTTGAAGATGAGATAGTTATAGTTTTCTAGTGATATTTTTATAAAAGAAACTCACTTAGGAGTTAAAGTGTGTAAGTTTGAGAGACACCAAAATATAGTTTTTAGTTAGTAATACAAGTTAGATAGAAAGTGAATTAGGCATAATCTTTTGGACTCACCAAAATAGGATAAATATGATAATTGTCAATGGACTGTAGTTACATTTCTCATGTAGGTATTGTTTGTATATATTGTATATAATTAGTGTAACTATTACATATGGGTTTTCTTATGTTAGGTGTAACCTTATTTTTTATTTTTGACACAAAAAAGGACATGTGTTGGTATTTTATATATATAATAAAACCAATATGGTATATCAGAGAACAGATCCAACCACAGTTAATCCAGGAGTGTCAGAGAGTGGTAACTCACTCCAGCCGGGGAGGGGGGCGAAGGAAAGGCACTGAGGGATAACCAATGCTTTTAATCCCATTACTCCAGAGACAGAGATTTTTCTGTGTTTCTGTGAGTTCAAGAATAACTATCAAATAGTAGTAGCTCATGCCTTTACTCTTAACCTGGATGTGAAACAACTGGGCAAAGGAGGTATTTAAGGCAGATATAGAAGACAGGTTCATTCTGTAGAAGCAATGAGAAATGAGGCTGAGGAAACTGGAAGATAGCTGGATGAGATTTGACTTTGGTCTGTTTTCTCTCTCTGATATTCCAGCTTTTCCGTGATATCTGGCTCTGAGTTTCATTTAATACCACCAGAATTTGTGTAACAATTGAATTCTAGGAAATCTTTAATTTCTTTCCTTCTGCCTTGACCCAGAGGAGGTTCAGTTGAGGGATGTTCAGTTTCCTTGAGTTTGTAGGGTTTCTGTGGTTTGTGTTGTTGTTGAACTCTAACTTTAGTCTATTGTGGTCTAATAGGATACAAGGGGTTAATCCCATTTTATGTATTTATTCGTTTTTGCTTTTTGAGTGAGTATGTGGTTAATTTTAAAGAACATTCCATGTGATGCTGAGAAGAAGGTATATGGCTTTGTGTTTGGATGGAAAGTTCTATGTATAACTATTAATTCCATTTGTGTTATGACATCTTTTAGATTCCTTATTTCTCTGTTAAATTTCTGTCTGGCGGATGTATCCATTGATGAGAATGGAGTGTGGCAGGAATGTTCATCTGTATGTTGTAAATAAAGGAACTGTTCTGGCCTGTGTCAGGTGCTGTAGAAGTAGGTGTAGAAGTCGAGGTTCAGGTAAGAGAAGTGCTGAGTAGAACAGACTCCATCTAGTCACCAAAGAAGAAAGATGTAAGGGCCCAGGTAAGGCATGGCCATGGCCTTATGGCCAGGTAGATTAATAGAAATAAGATGAATTAAGGTAAAAGATCTAGCTAGTAATGTGCCTGAGGCATAGGCCAAACAGGATGAAATTAGTATAAACATCTGAGTCATTTTCAGGGGAAAAAACTGCCATAGGCAGGTTGGACCTCTGGCCCATACATGGTCAAAAACTTCTTACAACAATGGAGTATTAAAGTCTCCCACTATTAATGTGTAGGGTTTGGTGGGAGGTTTAAGCTTTAGTAATATTTCTTTTACATATGTGGTTCCCTTTGTACTAGGGGCACAAGTGTTCAAGATTCAGACTTCATCTTGATGGATTTTTCCTAAGATGAATAACTAATGTCCATCCTGGTCTCTTTTGACTAATTTTAGTTTGGAGTCTATTTGTTAGATATTAGGATAGCTACATTAGCTTGTTTCTTAGATTCATTTGATTAAAAAGTCTTTTCCCAACCCTTTACTTTGAGCCGGTGTCTGTCTTTGAAGTTGAGATGTGTCTCTTGTATATATCAGAAGGATGAATTCTGTTTTCATATCCATTATGGTAGCCTGTGTCTTTTTATAGTTGAATTGAGCCCATTAATATTAAGGGATCTTAATGACCAGTGATTGTTAATTCCTATAATTTTGGTGGTTTTGTGTGTGTGTGTGTGTGTGTGTGTGTGTGTGTGTGTGTGTGTGTGTGTGTTTTCTTTGGAGCTTCCTTCTGTGGGATTATCTATTGCCTGTGGCTTTGTGGGTGTGTCTAGATACCTTAGGTAGTAGTTTTCCTTCTAGTGCTTTCTGTAGGGCTAGATTTATGGATGGATATTGTTTAAATCTTGTTTTGTTATGAAATATCTTGTTTACTCCATCTATGATGATTAAGACTTTTGCTGGGTATACCAGTCTAGGCTGACATTTGTGGTCTTTTAATGTCTGTATAACATCTGACCAGGACCATCTGGCTTTCACTGTTTCCACTGAGTAGTCTGGTGTTATTTTGATGGGTCTGCCCTTATAAGTTACTTGGTAGAGGCTCTGTCATCAGAGGGATGGACATCTCTCTGAGCAGCATGACCCTATGGTGTCCAAGGCAGAGTGGGAGTCAGGCAGCTTCAGACAGCAAGGATCCCATGACCTGACCAGAGAAAGAAATTGTGGAAACTCTATGTCCAGAGCAGATAGGAGACATACAACCCCTGTAGCCACAACAGACTAAGATTCCACTAAGACCTGACTAAGAGTGAATCAAGGACGCAATGGGCAGACATCAGTGCAAGAATACATGTAACAATATAAAGAACAACAAGACACCACCAGAAGAAACTGATGTCTCTACAGAATCAAGACCTGAACAGAAAAATGAAGAGGAAGCAGAGAAACAACAATACAAATACCCTTATGAAGATTATAAAAGCCTTAAAAGAGGATATAAAAAGTCCCTTAAAGAAATAGAAGAAAAAAGAAATAAAAAAATTGGAAGAGATGAACAACTCCTTGAAAAAAATAAAGAAAACCAAGAAAGAGAAATTCAACAAATAAAAGAATCATTCCAGGAACTAAAAAATAAAATAGAAACAATAAAGAAGGCACAAAATGAAGCAAAGGATAAAATAGAGAATCTGAAGAAACAATCTGGAACTACAGGTACAAGCATAAGCAATAGAATTCAAGAGATAAAAGAGAGAATCTCTGGAGTGGAAGACTCAGTAGTGGAAATAGATAAATCACTCAAAGAAAACACCAAAATCAAAATATCCATAACTCAAAACATTCAGAAAATTTGGGACACCATAAAAAGACCTAACCTGAGAATAATTGGAATCAAAGAAGGAGAAGAATACCAGCTCAAAGGCACAGATGATGTATTCAATAAAATCAGAGAAGAAAACTTTCCCAACATAAAGAAGGAAATGTCTCTAAAGATACAAGAAGCTTCAGAACACCAAATAGAATAGACCTCCCCAAAAAAGTCTGTTCACTATATAATAATCCAGCCACAAAACACATGGAACAATGGACAAAGAAAAAATATTAAGAGCTGAAAAGGAAAAGGGCCAACTTATCTATAAAGGCAGACTCATCAGAATAATGCCAGACTATTCAGTAGAAACAATGAAAGCAAGAAGATCCTGGTAAGAAGTTTTACAGACACTAAAAGAGCATGGCTGCCAACCCAGACTACTATACCCAGCAAAGCTATTAATCACCATAGGTGGAGTAAGTAAGATATTTCACAACAAAGACAAGTTGAGACAATACATATCTACAAATCCATCACTATAGAAAGCACTTGAGGGAAAACTTCAACCTAAGGAATACAGATACACACATGAAAGGACAAACAATCGATAATCCCACAGGGAAAAAAAACCCTAAGAAAGAAAATACACACAAACTATCACCAAAAATAACAGGAAGTAACAATCATTGTTATTAATATCCCTTAATATCAATGGACTCAACTAACTTATAAAACGACACACACGAACAAGATGCATACAAAAACAGAAGCCAACCTTCGCTGTATACAAGAAACACACCTCAACACCAAAGACAAACACAGGCTCAGAGTAAAGAGATGGGAAAAGACTTTTTAAATGAATGGCCCAAAGAAACAAGCTGGTGTTGCTATCCTAATGTCCAACAAAGTAGACTTGAAACTAAAATCAATCAAAAGAGACCAGGATGGACATTATTTATTCATCTCAGAAAAAATTGATCAAGATGAGATATCAATACTGAATAATTATGCCCCTAATATAAGGGTATCTTCATATGTAAAAGAAATGCTACTAAAGCTTAAATCCCACATCAAATATCACACTCTAATAGTGGGAGACTGTTGTAAACATTTTCCCAGGCCCGTTTTGGGTCCAGGAGGTTTGTGACCTGGCGCGTGCCACAGCTTTTGTCCCCCAAAGAAATGAATCAGACACTTATATACTTTTCACTGTTGGCCCATGTCTTAAGCATATTACTAGCTAGTTCTTTCATCTTAAATCAACCCATTTACATGAATCCACCCACCTGAATTCTTACATGCTGCTTCTCCGGGGGAAGGATGGAGAGTGGCAAACTCCACCCTTCTTCCTACCTGCTTGTGCTCTGGTTCTCCACCCACTTCTATGGTGCTCTACACAGGCCAAAACAGTTCTTTATTCACAGTACACAGAGAACATTCCTACCACAGGAGACTTTAATACCCGCCTTTCACCTTTGGATAAGTCAACCAGACAAAGACTCAACAAAGAAATAAAGAAACTAACAGATGTTATGATGCAAATAGAGTTAATAGATAGTTATAGAAGCTTCCATCCAAACACAAAGGAATATACATACTTCTCAGCACCCCATGGAACTTTATCTAAAAGTGACCACATACTTGATCATAAGGCAAATATCAATAGATACCAAAAATGGGAATAAAGTTAAAATTCAACAGCAAGAAAAATCAGATAAACATTACAAACTCATAAATACTGAAAATCTCTACATTGAACCACCTCTGGTTCAGGGAAGAAGTTAAGAAAGAAGTCAAAGACTCTAGATTTAATGAAAATGAATCCACAACATACCAAAACCAATGGGACACAATGAAAGCAGTGTTAAGAAAAAAATTCATAGCACTAGATGCCCATAAAAAAAACCAAGAGAAAGTTCACACGAGAAACATAACAACTCAGCTGAAGGCATTAGAACAATCAGAAGCAAACATACCTAGGAGTAAATGGCAGGAAATAAAACTTAGGACTAAAATCAGTGCAATAGAAACAAATAGAAAAATACAAGAAAAAAATCACTGAATCAAAAAGTTGGTTCTTTGAGAAAGTCAACAAGATAAACAAACCTTTATCCAAACTAACCAAAAGACAGAGAAAGAGTACTCAAATTAACAGAATCAGTAATGAAAAGGGGGACATAACAACAGACCCCCAGGCAATTCAGAGAATTATCAGGTCATACTTTCAAAATCTATAATCTACTAAAATGGAAAACCTAAAAGAAATGCACAGCTTTAATTACCAAATTAAATCAAAAACAGATTAAAGACTTAAACAGACCTATAACACCAAGGGAAATTGAAGCTGTTATTAAAAAGTCTCCCAAATAAAAAATCCCAGGTCCAGTTAGTTTTACTGTAGAATTCTACCAGACATTCAAAGAAGAACTAATACCAATACTCAATAAACAGTTCCATACAGTGAAAACTGAAGGAAAGCTGCCAAACTCTTTTTATGAGGCCACAATCACCCAAGCCACTCAAAGATGCAACAAAGAAAGAAAATCTCCCGTATGAACATTGATGCAAAAACATTCAACAAAATTCTGGCAAATTTATTACATCAACATATAAAAAAAGTTATCCATCATGATCAAGTAGGTTTCATTCTAGAAATGCAAGGGTAGTTCAACATATGAAAAATAATTATAAATTTCATCCATCATATAAACAAATTGAAGGAAAAACCACATGATCATCTTCTTAGATGCTGAAAAAGCCTTTGGTAAAGTCCAACACTCCTGTATGATAAAAGCCCTGGAGAGATCAGGAATACAGGGAAAATTCCTAAGTATAATAAAGGCAATTTACAAGGAGCCAATGGCCAACATCAAACTAAATGGAGAGAAACTCAAAGCAATCCCATTAATGTCAGGAACTAGACATGGCTGTCCCCTGTCCCTTTATCTATTCAATATAGTTCTCAAAGTTTTAGCCAAAGCAATAAGGGAATAAAAGTAGATTAAGGGGATACAAATTGGAAAAGAAGAAGTCAAACTACCTCTATTTGCAGATGATATGATTGTATACATAAATGACCCACAAAATTCTACCAGGGAACTTCTACAGCTGATAAACATCTTCAGCAATGTAGCAGGATACATGATTAATTCAAAAAAATCAGTAGTTCTCCTATACACTAAAAACAAACAGGCTGAAAAATAAATACGGAAACATCACCCTTTATAATAGCTGCAAATAGCATTAAATACCTTGGTGTAACTATAACCAAAGAAGTAACATATCTATTTGACAAAAGCTTTAAATAACTGAAGAAAGAAATTAAAGAGGATATTAAAAAATGGAAAGACCTCCCATGTTCCTGGATAGGTAGGATACATCAACACAGAAAAATGGCAATCTTACCAGAAGCAATCTATTGATTCAATGCAATTCCCTTCAAAATACCAACACAATTTTTTGACAGACCTTGAAAGAACAATACTCAATTTCATTTGGGATAACAGGAAAACCAGGATTGCCCAAACACTTTTGCTGAACAAAAGAACCTCAGGAGGCATCACCATCCCTGACTTCAAGTTATACTATAGAGTTACAGTTATAAAAACAGCTTGGTATTGGCATAAAAATAGACTTGTGGATCAATGGAATGGAATTGAAGACCCAGAAATTAACCCCACACACCTATGAATACCTGATTTTTTACAAAGAGGTCAAAAATATTCAATGGAAAAAAGATAGTATCTTCAACAAATGGTGTTGGCATACCTGGATGGCAGTATGCAGAAAAATGCAAATAGATCCAAGCCTATCACCCTGCACAAAACTCAAATCCAAGTGGATCAAAGACCTCAACATAAATCCATCTTCACTGAACTTGATAGAAAATAAAGTGGGAAATACCCTCCAACATGTTGGCACATGTAGTATGACAGATGAGACTCAGAGCCAAATATAAGGGGAAGGCTGACATATCAGAGCAAGAAAGCACCACAGTCAATTCTCACCAAACTGTCTTGTAGCTTTCTCAGGCTCACTCCTCTCTCTTCTCCCTGTTGCTTCTGTGTCTGACTGGTTTCCATGAGCCCTTATATACCTTGTCCCATCCAGATTAGGATTAAAGGTGGGTAGCCTTGAACTCAAAGAAACAGAAGAAGTTCTGTCTCTGGAGTTATGGGATAACATATACTGGTTACCACTCTGGGATTTCCCTGTGCTGGGATTAAAGGTGTGTGTGATTGACTCAGCTGTTTATCCTTGTATTCAATGATCAAGGATTTCCTGAGCTGTCTGCCTAGGATTTGACTCTGTGGTCTCTCTGATAACCCAAGATTTATTAAGTATTTAACATATATCCACAGGCACAGGTGTCCACTTCCTAAATATAACACCAATAACACAGACAAAAAGAACAGCAGTCGATAAGTGAGATCGCCTGAAACTGAGAAGTTTCTGTAAAGCCAAAGACACTGTCATTAAAACAAAACGACAGCCTACAGATTGGGAAAAGATTTTCGCCTACCCTACAAGTGATAGAGAACTGATCTCTAAAATATATAGAGAACTCAAGAATCTAGAGCCCAAATCCCTGAATAACCCAACCAAAAAATGTGGTTCAGAACTGAAAAGGGAATTCTCAGCAGAAGAATTATAAATGACTGAAAGACACTTGAAAAAAATGCTCAACATCTTTAGCCAACAGAGAAATGATAACCAAAACAACTTTGATATACCACCTTACACCTGTCAGATTGGCTAAAATAAAAGACACAGGTGACAGCCTATGCTAGAGAGGATGTGAAGCAAGAAGAACATTCCTTCATTGTTGGTGGGAGTATAAACCTGTTGAGCCACTCTAGAATGCAATATGGTGGTTTTTCAGAAAACTCGGAATCAATCTCCCCAAGGATCCAGCAATACCACTATTGGGCATATGTCCTAAATACACACATTCACACCCCAAAAGCATTAGCTCAACTATGTTCATAGCAACATTATTTGTAATAGCAAGAACCTGGAAACAACTTAGATGCCCCTCAACTGAAGAATGGATTAACATCTACACAATGGAGTACTACTGAGCAGTGAGAAAAAATGATATCCTAAAATTTGTAGGCAAATGGATGGATTTAGAGAATAACCTCCTGAGTAAGGTCTGATAAACACAGACGGATAAGCAGGAGATGTACTCATTAGTGGCCTTATGCAAAAACATTCTTTTTTCATTGAAAGATATTGGGTGATAAAGTGATTTAAAACACACACACACACACACACACACACACACACACACACACACACACAAAACAAAACTTCTGGTTTGTCTGTAGAAGGGTTGCTTAGCAAAAATTTGTGGTGGCCCTAGTACATCTGTGGGCATTAGCTGTGACTTACTCTGCTTTCTTTATCTGTAGCTGAACCTAAACTGGCTTGAGAAGCTTTATATTTTATTTTTTATGTTTCATGTATTTTAGAGAAAAGAGAAGTTTTATTACTGCAAGCTTTTTTGTTATCTATTCTGAATGTTTCACTTTTTATATAATGTTTGATATTGGTTTTCAAAAAACAATTAAAAAAAAGAAAAAAAATAAGTTACTTGGCCTTTTTCCTTTGCAGCTCTTAATATTCTTTCTTTATTCTGTAGGTTTAATGGCTTTATTGTTATGTGGCAAGCAGACATTTTTGGGGGAGGTCAAGTCTATTTGGTGGTCTGTAATTTTCTTGTACCTTTATAGGCATTTCCTTCTTTACATTGAGAAAGTTTTCTTCTATGATTTTGCTGAGGCACAATATATTTTCTGTGCCTTTGAGCTTGTATTCTTCTTCTTCTTTTCCTATTATTCTCAGGTTTGCTCTTTTCATGGTGGCCCAGATTTCCTGGACATTTTGTTCTATGACTTTTTTTGGCTTTAGTGTTTTCTTTTACTTAAGTATCTATTTCCATTCTTGAATCTTCAACACCAGATATTCTTTCTTTCATCTCTTGAATTCTGTTGGTTATGCTTGCATCTGTATTTCCTGTTCATTTCTTCAGATTTTCCATTTCCGTCATTCCTCAGATTGTGTCATCTTCATGGATTCTATTTCAATTTTTAAATCTTAAACTGTTCCTATACCTGTTTGATTGCTTTTTCTTGGTTTTCTTTATTTTCTTTAAGGAATTTGTTGATTTCTTCCAATTTTTTTTGTCTTTTCCTTTATTTATTTAAGGGAGTTTTTTTCATTTCTTCTTTTGCACTGGCTGCTGCCCATTGCTTCAGTTGTTCACACTTAGTCAGCTCCTAGTCAGTTGTGGCTAGAGGGCTTGCATGTCTCCTGTCTGCTCTGAACAGAGGTCTGCATTTCAAAAGCATTTGTCTGTTTGCCTATGATGAAGCAATTCACCATGGAGGTGGGGCCTGGCCATGGGAGGTCCCTTCTGTTAGGAATCTCTGGGGAAGGACCCTCCCAATTTTAGCCTAGGGCCAGTCTGCTAGCCAAGACTCTGAGATCAGGACCCTGGGCATGACCTAGGCCCTGGGAGAGGGATTCTCCGTGCGAGTGGCCCAGGTTCTCTTCATTTCTTCTTTTAAGGCTTCTAATATCTTTAAAAAAATTGTTTTAAGGTTATTTCCTTCTGCTTCTTCTGCACTGTCATATTCAGCTCTTGCTTTTGTAGAATCACTGAATTTTGGTGGTGTCATATTGTTCTTTATGATATTATATGTATTCTTGCACTAGTGTCTGCCCCTTTCTTCCTTGGATCAATGCAGGATTTGTCTGTATCTCAGGGAGCTGATCCGTACAATCTGTCTGGATGTATCTGTGGTTGAAGAAGCCTTTTTTAGTCCAATCTGGGCTCTTGGTCCACTTGAAGGTAGCCTGTTCTTTGTCACAGTGAGTTGTTCTTGATCCAATAAGAGCTGACTGCTTCTGTGTCTCAGGGATTCAGTCTTCATCCAGTATGAGTGAGCTCTTGATCCAATAGGAGCTCTTGATCAAATAGGGGCTCTTAATCCAATGGGTGATGATGCACTATAACTCTCACGTAGCTTCTGAAGATTATGGGTGATAAGATGGATTGAGAGTTGAGGTGAGATTTGTAGATTTGGGTGTCTAACAAACTGGGGCTTTAATGGGGAGTTGTGGCCTACAGAGGGCTTTCCTGATGACTGAATTTAGAAAAGATATGGGTGGGGTGATATTCCAAGGGTTATACCTAGAATCCTATAATCACAGTGACAGAGCTCTCTGGCTGGGCTGCATGAAGTGCCACTTACCTCTTGATCCAATAGGTGCTTGGAAATTGTGGGTCTCAGCCTAGATAATGGGATGGATTGGGGGTTGAGGAAGGATTTCAACATTGGGGTATCTTGCTAACTAGTATGTTAATGAGGGGTTCTGGTCAGCTGGAATTCTATTTAAAATTTTCATAGAGAAAATTCAGTTTGCATATGGTGAGTATCAGATTATGACAGAGAAAATGAAGATAGACAAAAAACAAAACTATTTGCTTGTGTTTTAAAATGTAAAACATGCACTTTATACACACCAAGGTCTGCACACTATAGTGCCCAGTATGTTGTGACTGAATTGCTTTCCTCACTCAGATCTGTACCTGCCATGGAAACATTTATCAACAGATGCCGTACCATCCATTCTATGAAGGCTTCACCTTCACCTTCTGTTTAAGATTTACTCTGTGCTAATGGCCTCAAGTGGGCAGTTTCCCGTGGAAAACTTGAAAATGTGCAGCAATTAATGATTTCTGATAGACATTAAATTCTAGTGTTTAACTATTATCTTTCTCTTTTTATCATATTTTTATTATTAATAAAGTCTCATTTGTTTATCCATGTATCCCCTTGTTCAAATGCCCTTCCCCTCCCGCCCCTACAAGTCACTCTTCTCCCCAGCTTCTTATCCCCTACCTGGCAAGAACAGGAGGTCCCGAGGTCCCAAGGTAGCTTAGATCAGCATCCACTCCAGGCAAACCCACTTTATTCATCCCCACATCAAGACTGGGTCAGGTGTTCCTCTTGAGGGAATGGGCTCCAAGGTGCCAGCTCAAGGTGCTTCAGATCCCAAGATGTTCAGTGTTTGTGGTTTGCAGTTTGGACATGCTTTGCTTTTTGTTTAAAGCCCACTAATGAGTGAGTACATCCCCTGCTTATCTTTCTGGGATTGTGAAACATCGCTCAGTAGGATATTCTCCATATCCATCCATTTGTCTGCAAATTATAGAAAATCATTTTTTCTTACTGCTGAGTAGTACTCCATTGTGAGGATGTACTACAGCTTGTTAATCCATTCCTCAGTTGAGGGGCATCTAGGTTGTTTCTAGGGTTTTTTTTCATTCTTTTATTTTTTATTATGAATAAAGTCATATTTTCTATCCGTGTATATCCTTATTCAAGGTCCCTTCCCCCTGCCACCACCTACAGTCACTCTCTCTTCTCCACATCTCCCCATCTCCTCCACAGCATGGGCAGGAGGTTCAGCATCCATTCCTGGCAGATCCATTCTCTTCACCCCAACATCAAGACTGAGTCAGGTGTTCCTCTAGAGGGCGTGGGATCCAACATGACATTCCAAGGTGTTTTAGATCCAAAGCTGTTCAGAGGTTGTGGTTTGCAGCTTGGTCATGCTTTGCTTTTTGCTTTTTTGTTTAGAGTCCACTAACGAGTGAGTACATTCCCCTGCTTATCTTTCTGGGTTTGAGATACATCGCTCAAGAGGATATTCTCCAAAACCATCCATTTGCCTGCAAATTTTAGGATATCATTTTTTCTTACTGCTGAGTAGTATTCCATTGTGTAGATGTACCACAGTTTGTTAATCTATTCTTCAGTTGAGGGAAATCTAGGTTGCTTCCAGGTTCTTGCTATAATGAATAATGCTGCTATGAACATAGTTGAGCTAATGCCTTTAGGGTGCAAATGTGCATCTTTAGGGTATACACCCAGAGGTGATATTGCTGGATCCTTGGGGAAATTGATTCTCAGTTTTCTGAGAAACCGCCATACTGCATTCCAGAGTGGCTGAACAAGCTTACACTCCCATCAACAATGGAAGAGTATTCCACTTGCTCCGCACCCTCTCCAGCATAGGCTGTCAAATGTGTCTTTTATCTTAGCCAATCTGACAGTTGTCAGGTGGTATCTCAAAGTTGTTTTGATTTACATTTCTCTGATGGCTAAAGAAGTTGAGCACTTTTTCAAGTGCCTTTCAGCCATTCATGATTCTTCTGCTGAGAATTTCCTTTTTAGTTCTGAACCCCATTTTTTGATTGGGTTATTCAAGGTTTTGGGCTCTAGTTTCCTGAGTTCTTTATATACCTTAGAGATCAGTCCTCTATCACTTGTAGGGTTGGTGAAAATCTTTTCCCATTCTGTAGGCTGTTGTTTTGTCCTATTGACAGTGTCCTTGGCTTTACAGAAGCTTCTCAGTTTCATGAAGTCCCATGTATTGATTTTTGTTCTTAGTATCTGTGTCACTGATGTTATATTTAGGAAGGGGTCACCTGTGCCAATTCATTGCAAGGTATTTCCCCACTTTCTTTTCTAACAAATTCAGAGTGGCTGGCCCTATGCTGAAGTCTTTGATCCACTTGGATTTGAGTTTTGTGCAGGGTGACAGGCTTGGATCTATTTTGCATTTTTCTACACACTACCAACCAGCTATGCCAACACCATTTGTTAAAGATACTACCCTTTTTCCATTGAATATTTTGGGCCTCTTTGTCGAAGATCAGCTGTTCATAGGTTTTTGGGTTAATGCCCGCATTCTCAATTCGATTCCATTGATCCAAAAGTGCCTGTACCAGGCTGGTTTTATTAGTATAGTTCTATAGTATAACTTGAAGTCAGGGATGGTGATGACTCCTAAGGTTCTTTTGTTGAGCAAAATTGTTTGGGCAATCCTGGCTTTACTATTATTCCAAATGAAGTTGAGTATTGTTCTTTCAAGATCCGTAAGATATTGTGCTGGGATTTTGATGGGCAGTGCATTGAATCTGCAGATTGCTTTTGATAGAATTGCATTTTTATTATGTTGATCCTACCTATCCAGGAACATGGGAGAGCTTTCCATTTTCTGATATCCTCTTCAATTTCTTTCTTCAGTGACTTAAAATTTTTGTCAAATAGATCTGCTATTTCTTTGGCTATAGTTACTCCAAAGTATTTAATGCTATTTGCGGCTATTAAAAAGGGTCATGTTTCCTTTATTTCTTTTTCAGCCCTTTTATCTTTAGTGTATAGAAGGGCTACTAAATTCTTAGAGTTAATCTTGTATCCTGATACCTTGCTGAAGGTGTTTATCAGCTGTAGGAGTTCCCTGGTAGAATTCTGTGGGTCACTTATATATACAATAATATCATCTGCAAATAGAGATAGTTTCACATCTTCTTTTCCAGTTTCTATCCCCTTAATCTCCTTTCGTTCTCTTACTGCTTTAGCTAAAACTTTGAGAAATATATTGAATAGATAAGGGGAGAGAGGATATCCTTGTCTAGTTCCTGATTTTAGTGGGATTGCTCTGAGTTTATCTCCATTAAGTTTGATGTTGGCTGTTGGCTTCTAGTAAATCACTTTTATTATATTTAGATATTTTCCCTGTATTCCTGATCGCTCCAGGGTTTTTATCATAAAGGAGTGTTGGACTTTGTCAAAGGCTTTTTACACATCTAAGAATATGATCATGTGGTTTTTTACCTTTTTTTGTTTATATGATGGATGACATTTATGGTTTTTCATATGTTGAACCAACATTGCAATTCAGGGATGAAGCCTACTTGGTCATGGTGGATGATATTCTTTATATATTGTTGTATATGGTTTGCCAAAATTTTGTTGAGAATTTTAGCATCAATATTCATGAGTAAAATTGGTCTGTAATTCTCCTTCTTTGTTTTGTCTTTGAGTGGCTTGGATATTAGGGTAATTTTGGCCTCATAAAAGGAATTTGGCAATATCCCTTCAGTTTCTTCTGTGTGAAATAGTTTGAGGAGTAATGGTAGTAATTCTTCTTTGAATGTCTGGTAGAATTCTGCATTGAAACCATCTAGACCTGGGCTTATTTTACTTGGGAGGCTTTTAATAACAGCTTCAATTTCCTTTAGGGTTATAGGTCTGTTTAGGTAATTAATCTGGTCTTCATTTAATTTTGGTAAATGATACCTTTCCAGAACGCTGTCCATTTCTTCTAGGTTTTCCATTTTTGTAGAATATAGATTTTCAAAGTATAACTTGATAATTCTCTGGATTTCCTGGGGGTCTGTTGTTATGTCCCCCCTTTCACTTCTGATTTTGATGATTTGGATACTCTCTCTCTCTGCTTTTTAATTAATTTGGATAAGGGCTTATCTATCTTATTGACTATCTCAAAAAACCAACTCTTTGATTCATTGATTCTTTGTATTGTTCTTTTTGTTTCAATTTTATTAATCCCAGCTCTAAGTTTGATTATTTCCTGCCGTCTACTCCTTCTAAATGAGTTTGCTTCTAATTGTTCTAAGGCTTTCAGCTAAGCTGTTAGGTCTCTAGTGTGGGACTTCTCAAGGATTTTCATGTAGGCATTAGCGCTATGAATTTTCCTCCTAAGACTGCTTTCATTGTGTCCCACAAGTTTGGGTACATTGTGAATTAATTTTCATTAAATTCTAGAAAGATTTTGATTTCTTTCTTAATTTCTTCCTTGACCCAAAGGTGGTTTATCTCAGTGATGTTTAGTTTCCATGAGTTGGTAGGCTTTCTGAGGTTTTTGATGTTGTTGAACTTTAAGCCCTGGTGGTCCAATATGATACAAGGGATCATTTCCAATTTTTTGTATACATTCATATTTGCTTTATGACCAATTATGTGGTCAGTTTTAGAGAATGTTCCATGAGAAGCTGAGAAATATGTATATTCCTTTGCTGTTGGGTGAAAGCTTCTGTAAATATCTATTAAATCCATTTGCATCATAACCTCTGTTAGAATCCTTATTTCTCTGTTGAGTCTCTGTCTGGTTGACCTATCCAGGGGTGAAAGTTTGGTATTGAAGTCTCCCACTATCAGGGTAAGAGAGTTCATGTGGGATTTGAGCTTTACATAGGTAGGTGCCCTTATATTAAGGGCATAAATATTCAGGATTGAAATCTCCTCTTGACCAATTGTTCCTGCAATGAATAAATAATGACCATCTTGGACCCTTTTAATTGCTTTTAGCTTAAAGTCTACTTTGTTAGATATTAAGATGGCAACCTCAGCTTGTTTCCTAGGGCCATTTGATTGGAAAATCTTTTCCCAACTCTTTACTCTGCGCCTGAGTCTGTCTTTGTGGTTGAGGTGTGTTTCTTGTATGCAGCAGAAGGATAGCTTCTATTTTTGTATCTATTTTTTTAGTGTGTGCCTTTTTATAGGTCATTTAAGTTCATTGATTTTAAGGGATATTAGTGACCACTGACTGATGTTTCCTGCTATTTTTTGTAGTAGCTTCTATGTATTTCCTTTCTCTGGGCTTTTCTTCTGTGGGATTATTGATTGTTTCTGGTTTCATGGGTGAATCTGGGTACCTTAGGATGAAGTTTTCCCTCTAATGCTTTCTGAAGGGCCGGAATGGTAGATAGGTATTGTTTCAGTCTGACTATGTCATGAAATATCTTGTTTACTTCATCCATGGTGACTGATAATTTGGCAGGGTATAGTATTCTAGGTTGGCAGCCATGCTCTTTTAGTGACTGTATAACTTCTGACCAAGCCCTTCTTAGTTTCATCATTTCCATCGAAAAGTCAGGAGTTATTCTGTTGGGTCTGCCTTTACAGGTAAGTTGGCCCTTTTCTTTTGCAACTCTTAAAATTTTTTCTTTGTTCTATATGTTATGTGGCATAATTATTATGTGATGAGCAGACTTTTTTTGGGGTGCCATATCTAATTGGTATTCTGTAAGCTTCTTATTCTTTATAAGCATTTCCTTCTTTAATTTAGGAAAGTTTTCTTCTATGATTTTATTGAAAACATTATCTGGGCCTTTGAGCTGGTATTCTTCTCCTTCTTCCTTTCCTATTATTCTCAGTTTAGGTCTTTTCATGGTGTCCCAGATTTCCTGATCATTTTGTGTTATGGCTCTTGTGGTTTTAGTGTTTTCTTTGACTGATGTATCTATTTCCACTACTGAGTCTTCCACTCCAGAGATTCTCTCTTCCACCTCTTGGATTCTGTTGGTTATGATTTAGTTCCAGCTTTTTTCTTCAAATTTTTTATTTCCACCTTTGCCTCATTTTGTGCCTTTTTTATTGCTTCTATTTCAGTTTTGAGTTCCTGGCATGTTTCTTTCATTTTTTGGTTTACCTTTTCTTGGTTTTCTTTCAAGGATTTGTTCATCTCTTCCAATTTTTTGTTTGTATTTTCTTCTATTTCTTTAAGAGAATTTTTACATCTTCTTTGAAGGCTTCAATAATCTTCATAAAGATGTTTTTGGTGTTGTTTTCTTCTGCTTCCTCTTCATTGCTCTCTTCAGGTCTTGTAGTTGTAGAACCACCAGTTTTTTCTGGTATTGCCTTGTTGTTCTTTATATTGTTATATGTATTTTTGCACTGTCGTCTGCCCATGGCTTCAGTGGTTCTTGATTAGGTAGCTCCTAGTCAGTTGTGGCAAGAGGGCTTGTGTGTCTCTTGTCTCCTCTGAACAAGAAGTCTGCTTGTTCTCTGTCAGGTATCTGAATTTCAAATCCTCAGTCCTTCTCTGATGATGCAATTCACCCTGGAGCGGGGTCCCGATCATGCAAAGTCTTTTTTTAGGTGTGGCTGGAGGAGCCCCTGACAGCCAAACCCTAGCTCCTGTCTGCTAGGGAGAGCTGAGATTAGAGTCTAGGGATTGACCCTGGACCTGGAGAGTAAGTCCCCAGAAGTGTGGTGCAACCATTATCTTTTTCAAGCCAGTGCCTATGCAGACAGCAACCAAAGTGAGTGAAGTATGTGCTGTATGTCAGCTTATATTCCATGTTTGCTTAAATAGCAAAGTAGATGTTTGATTAACATCAAGAGTTATAATCAAGAACAGTAGCCATGAGTAATTTGGTATGGTGCAAATTTTTCACATCACCTTACCTAGATCTGTACTGGAAGTTTCTCAAAGCATTTAGAATTATGCTGAACCTAAGAGATTTTTGTGATTCTTCACAAGTTTATAACCTCAACCCCAAGTTGAGTGGGGGCCATATAAGTAGATACCCAGAGAGACAGTAGAAGAATGGCAAGTACAGATAGTCATTTGAAAGTCAAATTCTCTTTAATTTTGTGAATACAAATAGACTGGATATTGTGACTGTAATTCTTGCTTGGGAGCTGTTCTGTTGTGTGTAATTTTGCTATATGGAAATTGAAACCTTCCTTTTTAATTAGACAGAAAAGAGGAAATGTGGTGGAATGTTCTCTGTACCATGTAAATAAATGACTGTTTGGACCCATGCAGGGCACCGTAGAAGTGGGTGGAGAATCAGAGGCAGCCAGGTAGGAAGAAGGGGTGGAGTTTACTAGTCGC
>PVIH01011647.1:0-67982 GCA_004025045.1 Sigmodon hispidus
ATCTCAGCCTCTTTGGGCCACGTGTACCTTTATAATCAGACTGGAAACGGGACTCTCTGCCAAAGTAGGGAGATTAACTTACAGGCATTCTCTCCCACCTGTGTAAGAACTGCAGCCCACACAGAGTCAATATATTTTTTCAGAGAAAGTTATCCACTCAATTTTTTTCTGAATGATAATTAAACTTTCTGATAAAATACCTGTCGTTTACACTTATTTCCCACTTGATTTTTGCGTTCCACTTGCATCTACCACAGCAGGGTCAGGACAGGGAAGATGAAGTAAATCCCAGCTTGCTTCCTTGTGTTTTTTAAAGCGGTCCTGGATTCCTCTGCTCCTGTTCATTTCTCCCCTCCCAGGGAAGTCAGATCTCAACTCCCTGTTTGGGTTTCCTAGACTTGGTCTTCAGTTTCGAGAATAATGCCTGCAGGATTGTGGTCACTTGAGTAGCTTAGTTAGGATACTAGAGTTTGACACCCTTGCTCCTTTCTTTCCACTGTAAACTTTGTACATTTTCTACCTGCACCTAAAATAAGATCAGGCCGCTGAATACACTAATTTTCATTTGTTCTATTTTAAAACTATTTCAGCTCTGTAGGATCTATGGAATGCTTTTAACAAAAATATCTGTGTTGTATTTCCAGCTGGAGGAAATACATAGTATTTTTTGTTGTATACATTTTTTTTCCTTATTATAGCAACCCTTATTGAAGACCATGTTTGTTTGTGCAGAGATTCCATGAGTTCATGGATGAGTTTTAGACATTCCTGACCTACCCACAGTCAGAACAGCTGTGGCTGCATGCCTGGGAAAGTGAGGTCATTGTTTCGGTCCTAAAAATAACTTCTGTTATCTGTGATAATTCAGAACTGTTGCTGAGTTAATAGGGGAAAACACTTGTTCTGTTTTAGTTTTCTAATGTTTCAAAAATGTCAAAGTTAAAAAGGTTTAAACATAGAGGTGGAGGGGTTGCTTCAAACAAGATTGTTCTTGAAGGAAACCATTACCTCATTTGGTAAACAATTCAGGAATGTCTTTGAGCAGCAGGTTAGAGTGCCAGCTACTAGAGTTGGGGGGGGGGGTGTGACCTGATAACAACTACTCTTCCCTTCCTTCAAGATTAGAATCACAGAAATCTGACCTAATTTCCTGAGTTTTATTCATTTTTTAAAAAAGCAAAATAACCTTTTTCCAGCTTATCCACTCAGTACTGATCTTGTTGAATTTTCATTTCTACTGATAAAAACCTCAATTCCTCTATCTCTGCTTTAACATATCTTCAGTGAGGAACAAGTTATCTATTTCCATCTGAGCAATCCATGAACTAGCCATTAGGAACAATCCAACAGGAAATCAGTCTCTTAATTTGCTAGTAGGATGCTCTGCAGGGTGTCTGGGTTTTGCTTAAGCAAGAATAGCTGCCGATGAAAAGCTGTAAGAATCTTCCTTAGCAGCAGATTAGACTGCAGAACCAGTCTCTGAAGTTTCCATGATGAGAATGATCTCTGCAAGCATCCAGCTCAATAAAGCACCCAGTGGGGCAGCGCCCTGCCACCTGCTTAGGATTATGTTGCCTGGGACTCCAGTGCGCAAACTGAATTTGATCAGGGAATCTGAGACTTACAGAGCAGGAAGTGAATTCGCCTGGGACAAAGGAAGTCCAGGATAAAAGACAAATGGAAAGAGATTCTGAGATGGGAGTGACTTTCTGCAAAGTCTGAGGAGAGTAAAGACAGGAGACAACAAACTTCTAAGAACAAGAAGAATCAAGTAGACCGTGACTGGAAGACTCCTAGGGGTGTGGGCCACAAAGACAGTTCTAGAAAGCTAGTTTTAGGAGGAAGGAGGGTAGGTATGTCACAGGAAAATGTAGGGACGTGTAAAGGAAACCACTAGGTTTGGCATGCATAGGCCATTAGGTAGTTCTGAATGTAGAAACCATAGTGAAAGAGCTGTGAACACTGCTGAACTTCAGGGCTCTGGCAGACCTGCATCCCAGTTTTGCTACACCAAGGCTTTGTGGCCTTAGGTAAGCTACTTAACCTTTGTTGACCTATTTATTCACTTATAAAATGAAGCGATGCTGTTCATAATGGCATTTTTATGATAAAAAGCAACATGTATCTGGAGCTGGGTGTGGTTGAATGCACCCCACCTGTTACCAAGTAGATTTGTGGTCAGGCTGTTCTGAAATACCAGCTTCCTCATCTGAAATAGGAATGCTTCCTCCTAAGTTAGCTACAAAAATTAGAAACATGGAAAAAACGGATTGGGGGAGAAGATGTGCATACAGTAGATACTCAAATTGAAGTTATTTTTGTTTTGCTCACTAGTGGGCCGCTGAAAAAAATCCTAAAGGGAAAACAAGGCTCAAAGGTCCTATTCTTAGAGATGAAGGCTTGTTGCGGGACGGGGGTCTGTTCTCTTTTGGAGTGCTAAGAATTCAAACTTGGGTCACTCAGGCTGCTGATTCATCCCTCCAGCCTCACTGTGGTTCCTTGACAGGGGTCTTACTTCGTGAAGTTTGCCTCAAGGCCCTCCTGCTTGTTTCTCCACCACCGTAATGCCAGAATTAAAGGCATGTGCTACCACATCCTGCCTACTAACTGATCTTACATTGTGTAGGGTGAGAGCTTAGGAAGTGGTAATAGACTGCAAGAGCTCTGTGACAAACTTAAGAAACATAATTATTTAAACAATGACTCTTAAGGATCAGATATAGCATCAGCATCACCTGGTGCCTATTAAAAATGGAAATTATTTTCTGTCTCTCACCTATTCAACACCAGTGTCAGGTTTTCAAACGCAAATTTAAAGCCAATCTCAGTTTATCTTGGAGGGTTCTTTTATTTTCTTTTAATCTGTTTTTTGCAGAGGGAGGGAGTTACTCATTCCTTAGTGCCTACATGTGGAGCTCAGAGGACAATTGTGGTCTCTTTGTGAGTCCTGAGATCTAACTCAGGTAGGTAGTCAAGCTTGGTGGCAGACACCATCTTGGTGATGAACCATCTTGCTGGCCCCTAACTTATACTCAGTGCTGGGCACAGATGGTATTTCTACCTTATAGGAATTTCTGATCAGACTTCTGGAATATGAACTCCAGAGAGAGGACCTTAATTGTCTCTCCAATGCCTGACACACGTTTAGGCAAAAAATTATTTAAAAAGCGTTTAATCAAGACTGCTATTAGATTGACTATTATTTCAAAATAGTACAACTTATCTAGATTATCCCAATATGAGGATTAAAAAAAAACTATTCTCAAGAATACAACCATGACAGTATCTAAAACAATTCCTGTGCAGTGCGTGCTCATAATTTTATCCTGCCTTTAAAAATAGCTCAAATGTTTGCTTGGGATTGAAAGTTTAATGAACCAGACATTGGCTGAGCCTTGATAATTTGTAAGTAGGAACTAGTGCGGTTTCAAATTAACGAAGGCGTTTCTGGAACTCAGAGGGGAGTGCTCAGCCGCCGCCCTCTTCCGTATTACATTCCTTCTCTAGAAAATTGTTCATCTAAAACTCAGTTCAACCAGGCCAATTGCCCTTTGCTACGTCAAGCAAACCGGGACTGGCTGCTACCGGCGTCTAGGGACCCCCAAAAATCAGGGCGGATCCAGGCCCACCCGGGTCAAATTCCCCCGCTGACGCTCCGCCCTCGGCGGAGGAATGCGGAAGAACCAGTGGACTGACACGGGAAAACGGGGAGGTCTGCAGGTCGGAGCGGCTGCGGCAGGGGGATGCCGTGCACATGAGCTGGAGAATCTGTGCTCATGGTTACCCAGTCTCATGTACTGCAGTCGCGCAACCTAAGCTAGTCGCCGCCGCTAGCAGCCAGGTCCCGCAAAACGCTAGCCCGTGGCATCCTCCCCCCCTGCTGCGGTTGGTATCGCCCAGCTCACTGGTGCTTCTTCCGCCCCGCCCCCGGGCCGGAAGTGCGGGCGCTGCCACCGTCCGTCCGCGGTCTCTGTAGCCGGTCGGGTCCTCTCGTGCGTTGCATCCTCGGATATATCTGGTGAGTGGTTCTGGTCCCCGCGCGGCAACCCCGGGCCACGTCTATCCCTTTTGCTGCGCGACCGCGCCTGGTGCCTCGGGATGGCGGGATCATCCGGCTGGCGGGGAGGAAGGAGACGGTTCAGGATGAGGCCTTGGCGCAGGTCCTGAGCTAGCGAATCCTGCCCGAGGCCCCCTGTTCTTAGGCCTTGCGTCTCCTGGGTGACTGGTACCTGGCTGCCTGCACCTGCCGCATCTGCAGGTTTGGGTCCTAGCGGTGTGTTAGCGCCATCTGCGCGCATCCGTGCTAGACGCTTTGGGGGAGAAGCTCGCTGGTGCACGGAAGCCACGAACCGATACTGAAGTTTCTGGTTATCAAAGCTAAAACGGGCCGATTTTCATAAGTTGTTATTGTACTCTGCGTCTTGCAAAGACTTAGTTCATTTTAAGAAAAAGGACAATTCAAAGAAAGCTGGAAGGAACTGAGAACTTACTGAGCAAGGGCTCCAAGAAGAACTGGGTGGTTTGGGCAGGGTGTCTGGTAGGAGGTAACAAAAACTAAAGTCCAAAGGTGGGCATCGTATCATGTACAGGAAGCACGGGAGACCATCCCGAGTGGAGCAGAACAATAACAATAGCTGGGAATGAGGAAGGTAGGATACAAGGCTCTGGCCCTAGACCCTATAAAATGAAATAAAGTAGTTAGCTAAGTTAAACCTTTTTATGGGTGCATTGAAAACTTGAAGAAAAATGAAAAATTATGTAAGAGGCCTTAGGGAGTCACTTGGATTCCTCTATAAGGAAATATAAAATGAAAGGGTGTTGAGGGGATCGGGTTGACAGCTTTTGTTAACAAACAAAGATGGCCTTGCTGTAATCCTGTGTGTTGAAGAAAAATCACAGCGTTTTCTAACTCAATAGACACCTACAGACTATCTCCTGAAACCCTTTAGTTTATGATCATTTGCCTGGACTTGAGAAAATAATCCAATGCCACCAGTTTTCTCTGTACATCCTCTCACTTATCAAAACAGGAACAGGAACACACACAGAGGCACCTGTCACCCTTCTGAGTGTACAGCTTCTTGTTTGTTCCTGCTATCTTAAATAACAGGTTCTATGATGGCTGCCTCTGTATTGTTTATGTCTTGGTGAGGCAGAGTTTGTGAGCTACATGCAGCCTCTGAAGGACAGATCCTCAGGATGCTGGCTGGCGCCCCCATTCTCCCAAGGTTGAAAGATACCAGCGGTCTAAGGATGAGTTCTGTTATACATACCCTAGTGACCAGCATCTTTGGGATCTGGCTACTTCCACATGGCAGGCAAATCAAATTTCCTTCTACCTTCTGAAGATTGATTCTCGAGTCCACCATAACTGGCAATAGCCAGAAAACAGGAGAAAGGATATTTAAAACTTACTGTATGCAAGGGAGTGAGAGAGACAGGAAAACCAATGAGTCATAGCAGGCTTGTGGGGGTAAGAGTGGGTGCAGGTTGGCTGACATTTTTAGAGGAAGTCAACTGGCTTGAAAAACATCCAGGTCAGTTCCTTTGGGCTCTGTGTGAACTCTAGATTTGTTTCTAGACATAGGGAGGTTGCCCTAGCTACTCAATTCTTAGTGGATATGCTTCCCATACCTCAGATCCTCCTCAGACTTCATGGAGGAGAAGAAAGGCCAGAGAGACCTAAAAGAAGCTTCTTAGATTCAGAGTACTCAGCATGGCAAACATCCTTTTCTGAGCCCCAAGGTACACCTTAGCCTTGCAGGTTACCTCAACTAAAGTTTTCAAGGTGGGCACTTTGCAGCTGCTGCTGGTACAGGAGCACAGGACAGGAGAGGTTGGTGGAGCACGCCCTTTAACTGGATTCCTTAGGTATCCACCTTCTAGCTTTTACCTGGGAAATAGCAGTGACAACAGAGCCTGCATTATAAGCTATTGTGAGGATTAAATGTTAATGCATGTGACATGCTTACTCTAGTGCCCGAAATACCTGTAGCTTGTCTTGTTGATATTCCTTCCAAGTACTCAGCAAGGGATAACTAGCTGGTAGAGTTTGTGAAAGATCTGGCTGAGTGTACGCTGACTATAGAAAAAAACAGAAACAAAAAAACCTTATTTTAGAAGTGCTCAAATCCAACATTTGCCTTCTCATGAACGTTTGTGTATGCAATTTGTTTTTGATGGGAGAAATTAATTATATGCGTGTTCTTGCTTGCGTTGTGTTTATTTGGCACCTGCTATGTGCAAGGCAGTCTTCCAGACTTTATAATCCAAGTAGAAAGGCAAAAGGCTGTAAAAAAGCTTTGGTAAATAAAAATCTTTAAATATTTGTAAGTTGTATGGCAATGTAATTCTACTAATGGCAGAGAAGGACTGAGTGTATAGTACTTGCCCAGTGTATTTGAAGCCCTGGGTAAGACACACACACACACACACACACACACACACACAAAAGCATCTTTTAAAAGAGGAGGAGGACCACTAATAAGCTCAACACAGTGGGTCAGTCTCAAAAATATTACATTGAAAGAATCCAGGTTGGGCTGGAACAATGGCTCAGCAGTTAAGCACTGGCTGCTCTTCCAGAGTGCCTGGATTCGGTTCCCAGCAACCATATGGCAGCTCACTACTGTCTGTAACTCCAGTTCCAGGGAGTCTGGCATTCTCTCACAGACACACATTGCAGGCAAAGCACCAGTGCACACTTAAAAAAAAAAAAAAAAAAAAAAAAAAAAAAAAAAAAAAAAAAAAAAAAAAAAAAAAAAAAAGAAAAGAAAAGAAAAAAAAATCCAGGCCTCCACAAGTGTACATTTGTCATTTGATTTAAAAGAAACTCAGACAAGAGTAGATCAAGGTAGTGATAATCTCTAAAATCTCTAATCCTAGTACCTGGAGCTGACTGAGGCCGGAGGGTCCTGAGTTTCAGTCAGCCTGGGTGATAGCATAGTAAGGCTTTGTCCCAAAAAAAGAAAAAGAAATCCAAATAAGATTTGCGTGGGGGTGGGGTGCACAATTGACTTCCGGGGAATTTCCTGGAATGATGGGTTATTACATGGGCGTAAACAGTTAACAAAAGTGATTAGATTTGTACGCTTTAGAAATGATAGGGATATCAGAGACTATAGAGCTGACTGATAAGGACACCCAGAACACCTGTGAGGGAGAAGAGTGTGTGTGTGTGTGTGTGTGTGTGTGTGTGTGTGTGTGTGTGTGTGTGTGTAAATATACCTATGGGGCAAGTTTGCCTGGTGTTAAAGTTGTACAAACTGGCTCTTTAAAAGAAAGATAGTTTAAAAACTTGCATATGTAGCATAAAAACAGTTGCATGTCAGTAAGGATATGAGGTTAATTTGTGAAGCATATACCGAATTCTCTTTCTGATTGATGCTTTCAAACTGTTCTTGTTAGTCTTGGTAAGTAGAAACAAAAATAATCATGAGAATCCATGTAAATTTCTACATTCTAACAGACCTTGGAAAAGATGAAATTGAATTTGAAAGTCCAATATTTTTAATCCTGGAGCGGCTATGCTTTTGAGGTTTAGTTCCTCTTTTCTGTGATTCCGCTAACAAGACTCCACCCCTCACTACACAGCCCCACTGGACATCTGTCTTGCGTATCTAAGCCACCATTCTAGTGTTGCTGGACTAAGATGAGAATTTTTTAAAAAAAGATTTATTTTTAGCTATGTGTATGGGGTGGGTTGTGTACATGTGAATGAACATAGGTGTCCATGGAGGCCTGAGGCATTAGAACCCTGGAGCTGAAATAACAGGTGCTTGTGATTTTTCACCTCCTCCAAAGTTGGTGCTGAACACTCAGCTTGGTCCTCTGCAAGAGCAGTATGCACTCATAATGACTGAGCCATCCCTCCAGCCCCTAACATTTGTATTCTTAATAACTCCTTTGCCCACAAAGCTAGTTTCACCCTTTTCTCCTTAATTGACTCACATCGAGCTATAACTTAGTTTTTGGTTTTATAGTTTGTGTTGTTTGGTTCAGTTTTGAGACAAAACCTCATTCTGTAAGCAGATGGCCTGATCGTCCTCTTGTCGGGGCCTGGAGAGTGCTGGGATTGCAGATCGAAGCACCACACCCACTTTGAGTGGTACCTTTGTGATTCTAGTTTTTCCACCAGTATTTAAGTTCATTTTAGGATAGAACTTTGAAGAAAGCTGCAATTAGAAAGTGAGAAAGACCTGTAGAGCAGTAGAGGAAGAGAAGATGGTGACTGAGAGAAGAAAAAATTTATTTAAGAGAACCTGCTGAACTGTCTCTGGAATTCTGTGGTGGTTGTCTTAATCAGAAATAGAAAATTCCCCTTTCACCTGGCTGGCCCATTTGAACTTTTTAGAATTCTGTGGCTCTAATCTCAAAACAAAGATGTTTCCTCATCTGACTATTAAAGAAATCATGTACAGTGATGTTGCTGCTTTTCCACTGATACATAATGAATTGTTCTCAGTTTTGTTTTGAGCATCTATAAGACAGTGTGTGTGGGGAGATCGAGACAGAATGTTTATAGCCCTGGCTGTCCTGGAACTTAATTGTGTAGACTAGGCTGACCCAGAACTTAAAGGATCTATCTGTCGCCTTTGCCTCCAGAGTGAGGATCAGACAGATGTGCCACCACACCTGGCTAATAAATTCCAATCTTTAAAAGCCAAGAATCTCTAAGCAGTTTAGTCTTGTGTGGTTGACCTTATCTGAAGGAGGATTGTCTCCAATATGGCTGACTCACATGGCTGACCAGTTGCTGCTGGCTGTTGGTAGGAGGACTCAGTTTCCAGCTACCTGGTGCTATATATTGTAGCTAGTGTACACATACTGACTCACAACAGAGCAAGGAAGCCGATGCAGTGTCTATTGTGACAGCCAGCCACCATCATTTCATAATACTGTTATTTGCACCAGTCACTCTCCACGCTTGGGTAGCTGGACAATGACAGCTGTTGATGGTCATCTTGAAGCCTAACTACCACCTTGACAAGAGGAGAAAGGAAGTTCAGTACCATCAGAAACCATGGGGGTGCTAGTTTAGTTATTCATTCTATAGTTCAAGATGTCTGAAATTCAGGTTTTTAAGTAAATGTCACATTTTGAGATATTTTAAAGGCCATCTTGAAGGATACTAAACAAACCTTCCTACAGACTGTATGTAATTTGCTGGCTGCCAGTTATTGGACGTGAGCTGCCTCTTAGTATGTGTATACGTGTGCACATGCATGTGCAGACCAGAGGGCAATCTCTGAGGTCATTCTTCAGGTGTGTTCACCTTCTAAAAAGACATTGCTTCCCACTGGCCTGCATGCATCACTAGACAGGGATCCTAGTCTCAAACTCAGGCCCTCATGTTCAAAGGGTAAGTACCACTGAGCATCTTAACTAGCCCGTGAACCACCTCTTAGATGGATGAGGATAGTGGGGTCTGAGATAGCTAGGCTAGCCAAAGGTCAAACAACTGTTCATGTCAGAACTGGAATTAGTACCCAGGCCTCCTGCATCTCCATTTACCCATAATGACCAACTTTGAAAAGCCAGGGGAAACTGGGCATATACATAGCCAGAGTGGACTGAGAGGCTCCAGCCCTAGCTGTACCTGGAATCACCTCATGCATTTTTAAAAAAAAAATTTAGTTTATTACCTCATGAGTTTAAAACACTCATAGTTTTGCTTGCATGTATATCTGTGTACCATGTGCATGCCTAGTACCTGTGGAGGTCAGATGTGGGTGTCAGATCCCTGGGACTAAAGTCACAGACAGTTAGTTGTAAGCTAGGAATCAAACCCTGGTCCTCTGCAAGAGCAGCAACTCTCTAGCTCCCACCTGGTGTATTTTAAAGACTAAATTCTTGGCCTCCACTCTGAACATCCCATTTTTGTTAGGCCTGACTAAGACCCAGGCATCTTTCTTTATAAACTTCAGAGATGGCTGATCATGACCAACTGCTGAGAGTTTATTGGCCATATGGTGATAACAAATACTTGGAAAAGCATCAAAGGGATATTGGAAGCCACAGGCATGTGCTGCACCATGTGCTCAGAGCCTCAGAGCTTCTTTCCAAGCCTGGGAAACCTTATAGGCAGAATGATGTGTTCCCTTGCTTTGACTTGGATAGCTGACTTTTACATCACTTGTGAGGTCAGCTTCCTGCATCCCAGCCCCTGGTGGGACGTGAGAGCACAGGTACCCTTTAGTCCATTACATTAAGAATGTAGAGAAATGGTAAAATGTTTGAAGAGGAAATGTGGTTTGCTTTTATTAAAGGTAAATTACTTTCTGGGCTAGGTTTTATTGTGAATATTTTCATCTATAACTGTAGTCTAGGGATAGAGAGTTAGGTTAGGCGGGTCCACACACATACAACACTTTGATTGATAATTGAGTATAAAGGTTTCTCTGTTAAGTAATAACTAGTTGCCACTTACTGACCCGTCTGACCTGCTAGCCGCATGTCCCAGGGTTACCTTCTGTTTTACCATTCACTTACTGTGCAGGCCTACTATCCATGTAGTTTCTCTGCTATAGTTTAGATTTATATGAAAATTCTACTTGTCTATGATTTGAATGTAGAGAATTGCTGCTCAGAAACCCATGTTTGTCTCTCTCAGCAACTTTCAAGGGTTTAAGTGAGTTAAAGTAACCAGAAGAGAGGTTAGCATGACATAGGGAATATGTACGTGGAAATTATCCCCCCCCCATGGGGTTTGACTGTGGCTAACTGGGGTGGGGTGGGGTGTTAAAGTCTGTCTTCATTTGCATCATTTGGAAGGCAGGCAGTTTCATTTAATGCAGGCCGTCTTAAACTTTTTTCACTGTCATTTCTTTCCTGAAAATATGAATTATATATATATGAGCTGAAGAAATGTAAATGGATTTATTGGGGAGGGATTTGTGGGGGATGACTTGGCTTCCTGGCTGTGGGAGTAGGTGGACCAAGAAGTCTGAAAGCTGGGAAAGCTAAGAAGAGGACAATGGATTCAGTTTTCAGTGTTGATTTTTACAGTGTGGGATGTCCAAGTGGGTGTTTCCTATGCAGCTGGATATGATCTGAAGCTCAAGGTGAAGTGCCACGCCTAGAGGTGTGGGCCTCAGAGCTAGAAAGTGGGAGTTGATGAGGTCATCCAGGAAAGAGCTTTAAGCCATGTAGAGGAATTTTGGTGCAACTAAGAGGCAGAGACTAGCTTGGAGGCTATAAAAATATTGTACATAAGAGCCAGGTGTGGTGGGACATGTCACAATTCCAGCACTGGGAAGGCAGAAGGATGGAAAACTATACCAGCCTTGGATGGATGGTAGTAAAACCCAAACCCCATGTCAGAAATGCCAGGACATGAGACACCTGGCTGTTTAAGTGAGTGCAGAGCAAAGTAGAAGGTCCTGGAAGTAGGAGACTGAGACCGTGTGGGTGGGGCACAGCATTCCCCAGTCCAACCTAAAACAGCGGCCAGAGCAGCAGGAAGGCCCCGGCAGAGATGGCCAGCTAGCTGTGGGCTGAAGGGTGAGTGACAGGTGAGAAGGTGGAGGAAGCCAAGATAGTTACCTCAGAAAGCAAGGGGAAGGGACTGTTTTCTTCTGGACCAGACTTCTCTTCAGATTGGTGGTCTTGATACCTTTTTCTCACTGATGCATATGTTTAGTTTTTATAGGTACCATAGAGTTATACAAATATAGGAAGTGGGTGTGTGTGTATGCATGCGTGCATGCTTCTGGGAATTGGACCCGGGACCTTGAACATTGACCTAGGCAATTATTCTACCACTGAATTATATCACCAGTCCTAAAAAAATCTAGAACTCTTAGCGTTTAGAAGACAGAGGCAAGAGGATCATAACTTCAGGGCCAGCCAGGGCTACAAACATAGTAAGACCCTAAACAACATGTTTGTTTATGCTGGTGGTGGTTGTTTGAGACAGGATCTCACTATGTATCCCTGGCCGTCCTGGAACTCGTTCTGTATGTCAGGCTGGCTCCAAACTCCTACTACTAAAGTTCCACCTGCCTCTGTCTCCTGAGTGCAGGGAGTAAAGAAGGCATGTGCCACCCTCAAAGTTGGGTCTGTGACTGGGTAATGACTCGGTGAAGTGCTTGGCCATCCAGGCTTGAGCTCAGCTCTGAGTTCGATTCCTAGAACCCACACAAAAATTTGATACATGAGTACATCTAAGGCCCCTATGCTGGGAAGGCAAAGTGGAAGGGGTCCCCTGTTGCATGAATCCTAATTGGTCTTATAATAAAAACCTGGAGCCAGATATTGGAGCAAATAGTAAAAGATCAGAGGGACAGAGGAACAAGCCTCAGCCACTTCTCACTACTCTGAGTCCTCAGGCCGAATGGGGTGGATCTTGTTTCCATAAATCCTCAGACTGAATAGGAGAAACAACTACAAGACCAAATGTAAGGGCGGAACTCTGTCTCCTCCACCTCATATACCTTTCTCTGCCCAAACATATCACTTTCTGGTGCTGGGATAAAGGTGTGTGCCACTACTGCCTGGCTTTGTTTGGCCTTGAACTCACAGAGATCCCTGTGAATTGAAGGTGTGTCTCATCACTCCCTGACCTCTGTGGCTAACTCTGGTGGCTTTGCCCTCTGATCTTCAGGCAATTTTTTTAGAGCCTACACAGAATATCACCACAATCCCTGGTGCTCATTGGCTAGTCAATGGAAAGTGTCAACCTCCAACCTCCATACACATTCGTGTGTGTGTGTGTGTGTGTGTGTGTGTGTGTGTGTGTGTGTGTGTGTGTGCGCGCGCGCACAAGCACTTTCACTAAAGATTTAAACACAAGCATTAGGGAAGAAATACTTAGGGAAAAGACAGTGCATAAAGGTTGTGCCAAAGAAAAGAAAAGAAATTAGGGTGCTGTTAGAGCCAGCTGCTTGCTCTACAGCATATTTTGATAAAGGCCTTTGATAACTACATTCTCCCGGCCGGCCAGCCTCCTCCTCCCCTTTTCCTTCATTTGGGGCCCAGACTGTGGTGCTGCCCAGCACCAGTTCTTCAGTAATCAAGCTCCCTAACCCTAACCGAATCCTTGTGTTTAGCCCTGGCTTACCATTATCTTCTGGAAGAACTCTGATTAACCTCAAGAAATGTTTAATGTAGGATATTTTGAGTTAACTTTCAGTATGATACGATTGACAAACTATTTTTAAATGTTACTCTTTAGAAAGTTTGCAAAATGATTGGCTGGTAGAATTTATCTGTGTCTTCATACTAATATCTATCAAATCTTGAGATAAGATTTAATCCTTTTCACATAAAAAACTTTAACAATTTTGGGATGTTAAGCACTGAGGGGTATAGCTCACTGGGAGACCATAGTATAACATGCATGAGAACCTGGGCTTAAGCCTAGTTTTAATTCAGCTTGACCCAAGCTAGAGTCATTTAAAAGGAGGGAACCCCAGGTTAGAAAATGCCTCCCCAAGGCCAGGCTGCAGGCAAGCCTGCACAGACAGCATTTCCCAGTGACTGATGGGGAGGGCCCGTTCCACCCTGAGTGGTGCCATCCCTTGTAGTTTTTCTGTTGCCTTAGCACCTACACATGATACTACTGATGTTTTCATTATTGTCTTTGTTCCTATGACCCCACAGTCAGTGCCCTGCTGGCCACTCAGGCTATAATCTGGAAGGCCTTCTAGCCCCATGGCCACAACAGGTTTAAGCTAAGTCTATTGTTGTACTTACCAAAAAAGACAAGAAAGTCGGGTGTGGGGGGTGAAAACTTGCTAGATAAGAGAAGCAGCCAGCTAACCTTGCTTTTTGGCGAAAGACACCACAAGAGACGAGGCTCTTCACTCATCCCCAAACCAGAAAAGTGCCAAGCTCTAGATTCTCCCTTCCCCTCTGCCTCATCTTCTCCAAATTGTCCCCACAACAATCCCTGGGATGGTCTTGGGTTTTGTAAGAAAGCAGGCTCCTGCCGCCAAGTTCCTTGCCCCTTTGAGTGCCTGCCTTGGCCCCCCACGGTGGACAGTGTAAGCCAAATAAACCCTTTCCTCCCAACTTGCTTTTGTTCATGATGTTTTATCACCAAACTTGAAATCTTAACTAAGACAAGGCCAAAGTGGCAGCAGCAGCAGCAGCAGCAGCAGCCAGAAAAATAAAACGAAAGAAAATAAAGCAAAAGGAGAAAAGTCAAACCCTCACCAGTGACCACATTCTGTTCTTCACTTAATTTTCAGTATAACTACAGTCAAATGTCAAGCTAAGTTACAAGGAGGAGAAGAAAACAAACATTTTATTCAGGACAGATACAGGGGGAAGGCAAGGTGTTGGAATGTTGAATCAGGACTATGAAGCTAGAGAGTCCTTCAAAACTGTACTAAGCTGACATCCACACACATTGGGAGCTTTAGATTGATGGAAGAGAATAAACACTGAATAGAACATCCAAAGCCAAGTTCCTTTTGTTACCGGTTGGTTTTTATAAACTTGACATAAAAAGAGAAAATCTTAATTTGAGAAAATGCCTCTATCAGATTGGCCTGTAGTCCAGTCTGTGAGTATTGTTTTGATTAACAATTAATGTGGGAGGTTCCTGGGTTCTGTAAGAAAGCAGACTGAGCAAGCTATAGGGAGCAAGGCAGTAAGCAGTACCCTCCACGGTCTGGACTTCAGTCCCTGCCTCCTATCATGGAGTTCCTACCGTAACTTCTCTTGTTCCCTGGGCATATAAGCTAAGATGAAAGGAACCCTTTCCTCCCTGAGTTGAGTGAAGTCATAGACATGTCAACAGTCCCAGCAGTTGTGTGTCACAGTATGCAGAATACTGCCAATCAGGGAAATTGGGGCTTTATCATGTATGTATACTCAACTCTCCACATGTCTGACCTCAGTGTCCAGCCCTGTTAGAAGTCAAGCTGATACCCAATGTCCAAAAATCTGTCATCATGACTCATAGTTACATCATCCGGTGTGAACTAAGACAGTAAATATCAGGCAGAACATCACAGGAGCCTGGAGATCACATTTCAGGAGCTAAGGGCAAAGGTGTATATAAATATATACATATATTTCCCTTTGAACAACCTTGAATTATTTAATACATTGGGTATTTTATTTTATTTCATTTTATTTTATTTTATTTACTTAGGCAGTGCCTGTCTCACAGGACAATTGTGGAGATGTAATAACACATTAGATCCAAGAGTTGCCATGGGCAGGTGAGATGACTCGGGTAAAAAGACTTGCCATGCAAGTCTGACAACCTGACTCTGATCCCAGATCCCACAGTGGGAGAGAAACAATTCCTGGAAGTTGGCCTCTGTCTTCCACACACCCACCTGCACTTTGAGACGCACATCATAATCATTATCATCATCATAATTGGAGCTGAGGAAAGGACTCAGTGGTTAAGAGCACTTACTGCTCTTCCAGAGGACCTCCCTGAATTTGGTTGGCAGCACCATATGTAACCCTAGTTCCAGGGGATCTGGCCCCCTCTTCAGGCCTCCTCGGGCACTGCATGCATATGGTAAACCAACAACATGCAGGTAAAACACCTATACACATAATAAATAATAATAATATTTTTTAAAGTTGGCCTGAGATTAAGAGCACTGGCTACTCTTGGAGAACCTGGGTTTTAATTCCTAGCAGCACATGGAGATGCACTTCAGTCTGTAACTCCAGTCCCAGAGGACCCAGCGCCCCCTTCTGGCTTCTGTGGGCACTGCATGTATGTGTACAGACTACGTGAAAGGCACTCTACATGTAAAAGTAATAAAATCTCAAAAATATTTCTTAGAAACTGACCTGATATTTGTAAGATTTCAAAGTTGTGTATAGATAGTCATTTATGACTTAGATTGAACTTAACTTCTAACTCAAAGCTGGTAGGCTTTATCTTTTTTTTAATAAGAAAAATTGTATTTACTTAGAAGCATTCAGGATATCAACAAAACAGCTGCAATTTTTTTTTTTTTTTGCAATTAGAGTGGTGTTCAGTTAAGAGAACAAAACTATCTTTGTATATGCTACAGAGACAATTGATGAGAAAAAAACAAATGCTCCCGTCCCCATATATAACTGATTTGTGCTGTGCACCAACAAGAACCTGCTATAAATTTTCATGCCAATTTACAACCCCAGACTGCACCAGGCAAGGTTAGTGGCTATTGAAAATACCACCAAGGGGACTGGAGAGATGGCTCAGTGGTTAAGACCACTGACTGCTCTTCCAGAGGACCCGGGTTCAATTCCCAGTGCCCACATGGCAGCTCACAACTGTCTGTAGTTCCAGTTCTCAGTTCCAGGCAAACACCAAGGCAAACAAATAAAATAAAATAAAATAAATAAAAAAAGCTTAAAAAAAAAAAAAGAAAGAAAATACCATCAGGACAGGGCTCTAAAGACACATTTGGTAGTATGTTAACTATACAAAAAAAGACACTGTACAGATTTAAAACAAATTTTACACAGCCTTATATTTCAGTTTTTTCTTTAAAAGGAGTGAGTTGTGTACAGGGGGGTTAAATGCTTTATAGACAAGAAAAAACTGGCTAGAACCAACTTATTCATCATCTTCCTCTTCCTTCTTTTTCTTGCTCTTTTAGCCTTGACCACCCCCTTTTTCGCTGCATCGGGTTTTCCTTAGCTCTGTAAGCAGCAATATCCTTTTCGTATTTTTCCTTCAGCTTGGCAGCCTTCTTTTCATAGGGCTGCTTGTCATCCGCAGCAGTGTTGTTCCACATCTCTCCCAGTTTCTTTGCGACATCACCGATGGATAAGCCAGGGTGTTCTCCTTTGATTTTTGGTGATACTCCGAATAGAACAAGAAGAAGGCTGAAGGAGGCCTCTTGGGAGCATTGGGGTCCTTGACCTTCTTTTTGGTCTCCCCTTTGGGAGGGATGTAGGCTTTCATTTCTCTTTCATAACGAGCCTTGTCAGTCTTTGCCATGTCTTCACATTTTCCCTTTTCCTTGGCAGACATGGTCTTCCACCTTTCTGAGCACTTCTTCGAGAACCTGAGAAGTTGACAGGAGTATCCATTCTGCCTCTCTTAGGATCTCCTTTGCCTGTGTTAGGGTCACCCAGTGCCCTCCGGCTCTCACTTGCCCAGGCGCTGTCTCTATGGAGCTTGATAGGTTGTGTCTTATCTGCAGTTCTGCATTGTCTAGAAATGTGGGCATATTCTAAGAATCTCTTTGTTAGGCATTCTCATTGCTCTGCAAATGCCATAATTTACTTACACAAAGCCAGGTATAATAGCTTGCTACAGACCAAGACGATACAGCATAATCTGTTGTATGTGCTATCTGTCATACTGACCAAAACATTACCATGCCTAAAATCCCAGCACTCAAGAGACAGGTGGGCAGATCAGGAGTTTAAGGTCCTCAGCCACATGGTGAATTCAGTACCAGCCTGAACTACATGAGACCCTATTTAAAAAAAAAAAAAAAAAAAAAAAAAAAAAGAAATTCTCATTCTGTTTGACAGGTAAGTAGCCAGTGCTCTTAATCCCTCAGACCAACTTTAACTGATAGAGTGTTGGAGGATAACACCAAAGCCATTTTGGAAGTTCTAGAAATGCCTGGGAAGATGGTGACGGGGAACAGTTCCCTATGAACTGCTGTGCAGAATTGTCAAGTGAGGGAAAGGCAGGGATAGCTCAGAAGCCTACAAGAGGAAATGGGGCTTGGATGATGTATTTTAAAGGTGAGCACCAAATCTGGCCATCTTCACCCTATGTACAGTATACACTTAGTTCATACTATACATTATAATAGATAATATATTTTGATGATGGAAAATTGGGGTTCTGGAAGTTTATCTCATAATTGGTAGTAAAGTGAAAATAATGAAAGTACTGGTCACACTTGGTTGTTGAGAGACCAATGGAAACATTGGCCCTAGTGAGGGAGCCCTGTGCTTTCAGAGAAGTGCTTGGCACAGTACTCAGCCCCTGTTGTTATATAGGATTCTCAGCTGTCATGTGGATGCTGGGAATTGAACCTGGGTCCTCTGTATATGTATATTTTTCAATAAACTCTAAAGGATAAAAGTTAGTCTTGGAGCTAGGCAGTAATGGTGCATGCCTTTAATCTCAAGCACTCAGGAGGCAGAGAAAGAAAGTATGAGGACAGCCTGATCTACAGAAGTGAGATCCAGGCCAGGCCAGCCAAGGCTGTACAGAGAGACCCTGGCTTGAAAAACAAACAGACAAAAATTAGTCTTAAGAGGTGAAGGCAGGTGGATTTCTGGGTTGGAATCCAGCCTGGTCTACATAGTGAGTTCCAAGCCATCCAAGGTTACACAGAAAAACCCTATTTCATAAAACAAACAACAACAAAAATCAGTTTAGGGGCTAGGGAAATGGCTCAGTGGTTAGGATCACACACTGCTCTTTCAAAAGACCCAAGTTTGGTTCCTGAACTCACATAAGAGCTTTTACAATTGCCTGTAATTGCAGCTTCTGGGGCCCAGCACTCTTCTAGCCTCCACTGGCACCTGCATTAATGTGTACACAACCCACACAGACATGAACACATAGATACATAATTTTAAAGTAAAAGCTAAATCTTTAAAGAAATTAATCTTGCTGGGCAGTGGTGGCACATGCCTTTACTTTAATTTAATCCCAGCACTCAGGAAACAGAGGTAGGTCTGATCTACATAGTGAGTTCCAGGACAGCTACACAGAGAAACCCTGTCTTGAAAAACCAAAAAAGAAAAAAAACAAAATTAGTGCTGTGAAATGTGATGCAAAATATATTGACATTCTATTAACATGTACTTTTTAAATCTACTACAACTGTCACATTGAAAATATAGCTTGGATGTACTTATTCCTACTTTATTGAAGTAAATTTCTGTATTAAGATGTTTTTACTCTAGCTATGCACAGTGGCACACAACTTTAATCCCAGCATTTGGGAGTCAGAGACAGGCAGATCTGAGTGAGTTCCAGGACAGTCAGGGCTATATGGGAAAACTCAAAAAAAAGCGGAAGGAAAGATATTTTATTCACTAACTTCAGGTGTATGTGCGTGGTACCCCTTTTGCTCTATGTAATATGCATTATTTTGTTCCTTTAATTCCAGATTTAAACCATCACCATGTCGAGCAAAAAGGCCAAGACCAAGACCACCAAGAAGCGCCCTCAGCGCGCAACATCCAATGTGTTCGCCATGTTCGACCAGTCCCAGATCCAAGAGTTCAAAGAGGCCTTCAACATGATTGACCAAAACCGGGATGGCTTTATCGACAAGGAGGACTTGCATGACATGCTTGCTTCTCTAGGTAGCCTTTCATGTGCATTTCCCTGGTGATTTTCCATCTCAATACTTGTCCCAAACATACCTTTGAAAAACACTCAGGTGTGGGAAGGGCCTTTCTGGGACTGGGCTCAGTATGAGGGGATCAGCTCTAGTGCAGAACCTGGCAGGGTGGGTGGGTAGGTGTGCACATGCATATATGCAAAGATTAGAAGTTGCAGTAACAAATGCAGCTAATAATATCCTGTGGGTGGAGGACAGGTCTTGAACAAATGAACAAAAGGTGACATTTCATAACTAACTGTGGTTGCCTGGGAAGGGAGGACAATTATTTTGGACCTCTAGAGAAGAGACTACAACAATAATGTTTTTTATAATTTGAAAAAGAAGAAAGAAACTGATTTTTTTCCCTAAAGACCATAGACAGGGCTGGTGGGATGGCTCAGCAGGTAAAGGGGCACGCTGCCATTCTGGTGACCTGAGTGTGAGCCCCAGGATAGGGAGACCTGGTTCCTGGACATTGTTCTTTGTCCTCCACAGCACTCACACACATTACACACACACACTCCTGTTCTGCTTTGTTTTGGGGGGTTTTGGTTGTTGTTTTTAGGTTTATTTTGTTGGGGGAGTTGTATGTATTGTTTTTAAGACAGTTTTCTCTGTGTAATTGTCCTGAAACTTCCTCTGTAACCAGGCCTGCCTCTTGATTCCCTAGTGCTGGGATTAAAGGTGTGCACCACCACCTGGATGGATACATACACATTTTTGGTTGGTTGGTTGGTTAGTTTTTGTTTTTTCAAGACAGGGTTTCTCTGTGTAGCCCTAGCTGTCCTGAAACTAGCTTTGTAGACCAGGCTGGCCTTGAACTCACAGAGCTCTGTCTGCCTCTGCCTCCCAAGTGCTGGGATTAAAGGTGTGCACCACCGCTGCCTGGCTACACACACATTTTTTAAGATCCATTTTAGATTCCTGTTTCACTCTGGGAACTCTCTTGAGTCTGGGTTATAGTCATTCCTGCCCTCTGCCCCCAAGAATTCTGCAAGAGAGTTGGGTTAATCTACTAATAGGGCAGTAGGTTTCTTAATTTACCTGCTCTGTGGCTGTAGTGCAGGTGAGTTGAGTAGGTGGAATGAGGTAGAACTGCCAGACAGTGAATAGCTGGCCATGTGTTCTATTGGACTGTCCAGGTTCTATTGGACTCTCATCGGCATTTAGTTTATTACAATTCTAAGATACTGCCTTAGATCTGAAGATCCAACCTTCGTTTGTGTGTCAGCTCCATGCTGAGGGGACCTTTGAGGTGCTGATTTTATCTAGTCCCTTTCACAGGTTAAGATTAAGGGGCTGTATGGGCCGAATGTCTGGAGTACCGAGTCTGAGTTCCAGTTCTTCCATCTTCTCCAGGCCTCGTAGCCAGTTGGTGAACTGTTTTTTTAAAATGTTCAGTAGCAGAACAATAGCCAGATGATCCAGATAAAGTGGGGTTTGTCCTTTGAATGTTCACTCTTACAGGCAAGAATCCCACTGATGCCTACCTGGATGCCATGATGAACGAGGCCCCAGGCCCCATCAATTTCACCATGTTCCTCACCATGTTCGGTGAGAAGTTGAATGGCACAGACCCTGAAGATGTCATCAGAAATGCCTTCGCTTGCTTTGATGAGGAGGCAACAGGTAAGTGCTGGTTGTGTTTGTATCCAGCCTTACTTTAGGGTACATGGACCACATTTTAGGATATGTTTTTAATGTGCAAAGCACTTTTCTATTAAAAACAAACCCTGTTGCTTTAAAATAGGACAATACACCAGAAGTGGACTTGCCACATATCTGTTGTAGGTCATAAAACTGCAGCTCATCTTGTTCACCTTTGAATTTGGCTTTAGACTCCCTAAAGAAATATATATAATATATATATATATATAAGAATTTAGGGTTTATTATATAGTCCTAGAGAATGAAAACTACTCTTTCAGAGAACCTGGTTTCTCTAAAAGGCATGGTTCATAGCGTGAGTATTTGAAGTGCTTTGTGTCTATGGGGGTTACTTCAGGGATTTGCTCTATTTTGTCTTCATTTTCTTGCCCCTTTGGAGAAGCTTTAAGGTGAAGAGCTTTCAAATTTTACCTTTTTTCTTTTTCTCATTCCTTCCTTCTTCAATCATTTCTCCCTTTTTTTGTGTATAAATATTTTGAGAGCATGCATACATGTGTGCGTGTGTAAGTGCCAAGTGCATACCTGGTGTCACCAGGGGCCAGAAGAGAGCCTAAGATCTTGGAACTTAAGTTACAGGTGATTGTGAGCTGCTGTGTAGAGCTGGGAATCAAACTCTGGATCCTCTGTTAACCACTGAGCCATCTCTCTGTTTTGAAACTTTTAAAGGAATTTAGTATTAGAAAACACTCAGCAGTGCAGTCACATGTTGTGGCTGTGGTATGTGGTAGATGATGAGTTTCCTGGAACATAAGGCTGGTTTGATTTAGATTTGTGCTGGGAAGTACTCCTGAGTCCATGCTGTTTCCCTCCAGGCACCATCCAGGAGGACTACCTGAGGGAGCTGCTGACGACCATGGGCGACCGCTTCACCGATGAGGAAGTGGATGAGCTGTACAGGGAGGCCCCCATTGACAAGAAGGGGAATTTCAACTACATCGAGTTCACACGCATCCTCAAGCACGGGGCGAAGGACAAGGACGACTGAGAACCCACCCGACCCAGCAGAAGCAAGCGCCTGTGCTTTGCCTGTCTCCGCAGCACTCACTTTACTCCGCAGACACCCCCTCCCCCGTAGACCTGCTGCATGACACTTAGTTTCACAGCTTTGCCTCTTTGTAATGTATTTATTTCAGCCTTTCTGTCACTTAGCACTTGTATAATCAGACTGGAAATGGGGACAATGTTGTAAATTGTATTGAAAATGAGATGCGAATAAAAATCAACAAATGTGAAAGCCCAGGAAAATATATCCATATTTCTGGTTTTGCTGGATTTTTTACATTTTCTATAATAAAAATGTTATTTTGAAATAAAGATTATGCTGACTCAAGTGGAGTATAAAACAAATGAGTGATAGTTTGGGGTAATCCTTTCTTGGGGTAATCCTTTCTTTAAGTTTCCAACTTTGTAAAATTCAGACTTTATAGTTTTCACATTCCTGGGCCAGTGTTCTTCAGAACTTTTAAATACACTTAAAACTTAGTTACGCCTCTGATCGTTATCTTGCTTTTCTAGGGAGATGTCTGTTAAATGCCAAGTATAGAGCGTTGTCTAGAAGAACAGGTTTGTCATTGATCTTAGGTTGTAATGCTTGTGTAGAAGTGTTTACTGTGTACATCATTCACTTCCAGGGTTCTCACAGGGTCCTCACTGCAGTTTGATGAGATGGACTATTACTAACTGTACTGGAAGTGCAGATGGCTGCTAGGCCTAACTCCTGAGCATTCTGTACCACAGAGCCACACCCCCGGCCTCTTGCCCTCTTTTTTAAGTTGGGATTGGGGGCGAGGGCTAAACTCAGAAGCCCAGTGACTGACTCCTCCGTCAGTCTTTCTAACTTACTGTCTTACTAACCAGAGCTCAGAGTACCAGAGGTAAGGTCTGCAGAAAGTTGAAAATACCAACACATTTTCATTTCACTGACTTCAGAATTCAGTAGTCATTGTTGACATTTTGCAGTAAGACAATTATTTGAATTTTTTTTTTTTCAGAAGATTTATCCCAAGGAGAAAGCAGACAAAGATATAATAAGGCTTAGGTGTGGCTTGGTGGGAGTCCCATGCTCAGCATATGCAAGGCCCTATGTTCAAACCTCCATGAAACAAATTAGAGAATAAACGCTACAAGCAATTACAGATGTGCTTGAAGACAGTTGCAGTGTAGACTTAGGGAGAAATACTTAGAAGAGGAAGTTGGTGGCGGTGACACCTGTTTTTCTTTCTGACCAGTTGGCATTGCTTGCTGCAGTGTCTTGTAGTTTGGGTGGCACTCTGCACTGCTTTCTCTTGCTGAATTCTTCTCATCTGTAAATGGACAAGAACATTGCTCTGCAGTCAGATAAGCGTTCACACTCTTCCAAAGGAGAGCTCCTATTCACCGACAAGGTGAGAAAAATTGAAGCTCCTGAGCATTTGTGAGGTGCCCATTTCCACTTAGAATCTCAGAGTTACTAGGAAGTGTCAGAAAACTAAGTGAATTGTCATGTAGGTAAGGCAAAGCAGAAAGACAAGACACCAAGCCATTTATCCAGTACCTGTTACCCAGCAAAGACCAAGACAGACAGGAAAGACAAGGCCATGCTACTATAAGGCTCAGATTCTAGGCAGAGGCATGATGAATTTCGGCAAATAAATTGTGTGTGGTGAAGAACACTGTCAGAATGTGATCGGAAACAGCCCGTAGGGGTATGATCAAGTTGATGTCTTGACAAAAGGGAGTCCCTACTCAAAGGCCAGCATGGGATGTTCTCAACTCGAGGATGTCATTGATAATAGAGTCTCGGTGGGGAATCATGGCTTTGTGTTTGGAAAAATTCACCTGTGCATAGAATTTGCTGTTCATAGAATTAAATGACAATGAAGAAGCAAGGCCAGCTAGGGAGCCATGGCTAGCATCCAGAGGAAATGCAGCCATTTGGCTTGGACTAATGGAGACGTGGCTATCCTTGACCCACTGACCTCCAGTCTGCCTTGTTATGACCATCTATGAGTTCATTTCATCACTGCTAAAAAACAGATTGCCGTTGGGTACCAGGAGGTATTTTCAATGTTTAAGACAAAGCAAACATCAATGTCCAATAAGTATCCCTTGGTGTTGAATCTAACATCATCCTCTGAGAACCTTGTTGACCCTATGCTCATTGGAGTATGTGTGTGAAAACTTTAAATGGCATGCATGGGCCCGAGGGTGTAGTTCATTGGCAGACTTCTTCCCTAATAATTACTCATGAAGCCTCAGATTCTGTCTCTAACACTGCATAAAAATATGTGTCAGCTCAGGCCTGTGATCCCAGCACTGGAGAGGTAAAGGAGTGGAGGCTGAGAAGTTCAAGGTCATCTTGGATATAGAATATTTGGGGGCAGCTTGGGCTTCATGAGTCCCCACCTCAATAAACAAAATGTACTGGGCATTTTCTTATTGTTAGAGGAAAGAATAATGTCATTGTCTCCTGTCTCAGAGTTAATTCAGCATGCTGGAGAGATGGTTAAGAATGCTGTTCTTATGGAGGAATGGGGTCCCAGCACCCACATCAGGTAGCTCACAACAACCTCTAACTCCAACTTCAGAGAATCTAATACTTGTGGATTCTGTGGGTGTATGTACACACAGACACATAAAGTAAATTGGGCTGCAGAGATGGCTCAGAGGTTAAGAGCACTGGCTGCTCTTCCAGAGGTCCTGGGTTCAATTCCCAGCAAACACTTGTTGGCTCACACCATTTATAATGAGATCTAGTGCTTCTTCTGTTGGGCATGGGTACATGCAGACAGAACAATAAATAAATCTTAAAAAAAAATAAGTTATTGAAACTTAAAGACTAACCTAGAGTAAGGTGTGATGTCCCAGCACTCAGAAGATAGAAGCAGTAGGATTACTTTGGATTCCAGTCCAGCGTGGTCTACATAGCCAGTTCCAGGCAAGTCTAGGCTACATAGTGAGACTCTAGACTCCATCTCAAACAAAAAAATGGTTAATTTAATTGGGCAGGTCAATCACTTGTCTAAGGATCCAAACCCTCAGGAAGTCAGATCAACCATAGACTATGCTAAAGAGATAAGAGAATAATCTTTCAATTAGATGTTGTTCTTATGTCCTGAATTCCCTTTCTTTGCTGCTGCTGGCAAGCTGTTAGGAGGTTCTGGTGGGTCTGCCCACTTTTCTCAGTTCTGACTCCCTTTTCTTCTTCTCTTGGATTCTAACCAGAGCCTAAGTGTGCTTTTTCTGGGGCTTTGGGCTTCCTTATTCTCTCTAATGCTCCTTTTTCTGCCTCGTGGCTGCCTGTTCACCCTGTGCCTCATGTCTACAGTCTTAACTCACATGGCTTTTTCTCTTTTTTCTCTGTCCTCTTCCAGGCAGCTGCTGGGGTTTACAACTTGTTTCTCTTGGGGTTTTTATTTTGAGCCCTAATGAAGCTGTCCTTAAGCTCCCCATGAGTCTGTTCTGAAGTCATTTTATTAATGGAACTGAGAACTCCAAGAAGGGACCTGGTCTCTCTGATATCACTCTGTACTAAACATAAATGCCTCCAGCAGTGGACCAGGAAAGTGATGTCAGAAATGACACCACTGGTTTGTTATCCTTGTACAGAAGTTATCAAAGCCTTAGTCATTGCATTTTGTTCTCAGAACTCTAGGATTTCTATAATATAGACATTGTTAGCCCACTTTACAGGTAAGACCACTGAACTGCAGAAGTTACCTGGTTTGCTCAACTTTGCTCACTAGACAGAGTCTAGCTTCCAAGCTTTCTGACCAAAACCATTAAGCCTATAACTTCCTAATTAAACAATTGGTATCTGTAGATGAATCAAGAAGCTTTCCAGTTAGAAGGGAGTTAAAATTTTTTCTCTACTTTTAAAAACTCAATAATGTGACTCACTGGGTGTTTTAGGGTTTCTATTGCTGTGATGAAACACAGTGACCACAAACATCTCAGGGAGGAAGGGGTTTAATTCACTCACAGTTCCATATAACAGTTCATTATCAAAAGCAGTGAGGGCTGGGACTCATGCAGGGCAGGAACCTGGAGCCTGGAATGGATGCAAAAGCCATGGATGAGGGGTACTGCTTACTGGCTTGCTCATCATGGCTTACTCAATGTATTTTCTTACAGAACCTTGGACCACTCGCCCAGGGATAACACCACCCACAATAGGCTAAGCCCTCTCCCTATTAATCAATCACTAATTAAGAAAACGTTCTAAAGCTGAAACTTATGGAGGTATTTTTTTCAATTGCGGTTCCCTCCTTTCAGATGACTGTAGTATTTTGGGATATTTGATCACCCTTTGAAACTCTGAGACTGGGTTAATAAATTAACCTTGGATTGGGGGCAGAGACAGTGACTAGTTAATAGAAATTGGCCATTGCGAGGATGGAGAAGCCATAGGATTGAGAGATGCACAAGAAGGGGTAGGGAGGACTTTAGAGATTCACGGTCTTTTTGGTATGGGATGGTTGGAGACACTCTCTTGCTGGGTCCCTGGCTGGAAAGGAAGGTCAGCTGGTTGCTTCTCGACTTCTGTGATCTAGTGGGCTTTCACCTCGACATCTGACTCCTGAGTCTTTATTGGTAAATACAACAACTTAGATAAAAACAACACTGTAGTGTGCATGAACTTGACATAAAACCAGCCAGGACACAGGGCTAGCTTGGCAACAGGAAAAGTGTAAAAATCTATCTGCAGGTGCCCTTGTAGCCTCACAGGAGACTCAAGGCCATGTGTTTGTCTGAATAGAGGCTGAGGCTTGGGAGGGAGCCGGGAGGTGCTGACAGGTTTTGGAAGGCTGCCTGGAGGAAATCTATGGCAACAAAAACTGTCTTGTTATACAGATAAACTCTCCCAGGGAGCAGTCTCCGAGGACAGCAGGGTCACAGCCCTGGGAGAAGCTGCTGTGGGCTCAGTGTAGACCTTTGGTCTCTTTTCCTGCACTCATATCTTTCCTAGAATGCTCTTTAGGCATTTTTCAGAGCAAACATCAGCTTGCCTCTGCCTTTTCATGATCCAGTCAGCATTCTTAAACAGTACACAGCGGGGTATTTATTACTTTTCTGAGCTCTAACATAATAGGTGTGTATATTAGTGTCTAGACTGATAAGTAATTCCATCAATATTGTGCCTTACAGGGGGGCAGAGAAATGGCTCAGCAGTTGAGACTGCTTGCTCTTGCAGAAGACCCAGGTTTGGTTCCAGTACCATACAGAGGCCTAACCACCTCCAGTTCCCGGTAATTTTACTCTCGCTCTGTCCTCCTTGGGCACCAGGTAAATAGACATACATGCAGACAAAACATTCATACTCCTAAGTAAAATAAACTAAAATTTTAATTTAAAAAAATTACCGTAGAAGCACAGTCCTTGAAATATGAGCATAGGAACTATTGGAAGGTCTGGTGGTAGAAAGATCCCATGAAAATATAACCCGGGAGACTGGTTGAGGATGTGAGTTTGTCACATAGTGCAGTTTTGGAGAAAGGGTTCTTGGGTTGAAAATGGTGACAATCACAGGTTAAACACAGTTCCTTTGTACTTAAGTCTAAGGTAGATCCAAACAAAACCAAACAAAATCAGTTCTCAGTCAGTTGTTTAGGGACGGTAACTAGAAGTGTCACTAGGGGGCACTATTGTTCCTGCTTGGCTTGTGAACAAAGTGAGCCTTAATGAAGATTACTGCTCTGCTGCCTTCAGAGTTCCTTAGAGAGAACAGGAAATTCATGCATCCATACATTCCAAATTTAGGGTGTAGTTTCTGGGATTCGTTTTTTTAGAGGTACCCATAGCAAGTCCCTCTCTCCTTCTTTTCCTTCCTGCCAGCCATCATTAATTTACATATAAATATCTGCTAAATGATTGGAAAGTTCCAGAATACCCAGTTCTGTCTCTGTCTGTCTGTCTTCTGTCTGTCTGTCTGTCTGTCTGTCTAGCTCTTTCCCCCTTCTTTATGAGCATGTATCAAATTCCTGGCTCAAACTACCCTCTGATCCTAGTTCCCAAATAACTAACTGGAGCTTACAGACCCTACCTCACTCAGTTTCACTTCTTTGTCATGTGAACATTTTGAGCAGGCTTTATCATTACTGCTATTATCATGTCTATTTTAGAGAGGGGAACACTAAGGCTATAGCTAGCAGATGTATATAAAATTTACTGACACTACAAACAGCTTAAGAGACAGCTTCCTTCTGTCGCTATTCCCTACCCCTATCTCCTGGAAATACCATCAAAATAACAGCAAGAAAATACAAATGAATAAAAGACTTGTAGTACTCAGCAGAAGTGGGCTAGAGATATTTTGTGGGATGCACCATGGGTAGCTATGTTTAAATATGAGATATTGATCTGACATATCTTCATTCTGCTGTCTTGGGTGCTTCCTTTCAGACCTCCACTCCCTTCCGAAGGAGCACGATGAAATCTGTCTCCTCCTGGACTTTGGTGGCTGGCACTGGGAAAAATACATCCACATGCTTTCTGTCCTGCACTCACTTTTCTAATTGTCTCCGTGCAAACTGGCTCTGGCTCATGTGAGAGGCTGTGCCGACTATACGTTCTTAAATTATCCTTTTCCATGCTTCGTTTGCCCAGTTCTCACTAATGAAATTCTTGTTATATTCAGGTGTCAAAAACAGTACAAAAACTGACCCTTCTCTCTGGAAGTGGCATATCACCAGCTCTCTAGGGCTGGGATGTAGCTCAGTGGTAAATACTAGACCAGCATATCAAGGCCCTGGGTTCAATTACACGCACATACATACACCACACACACTACACATACAACACATACACAACTTTGTCTAGTACAGTGTAATAAATGTGTACTAAGTGCCAATTTATCAGTGTGAAACTGTTTATCAGTTTATCAGTGTGAAACACAGTGGTTGCTGAGCTATAATGTGCAACACCCCAGGAGGCTGTCAAAGCCAGTTTTAAAATTTACTTGCCGGAGAAGGACACTTATTTCCTCTGCAGTCCCATTTCCAGCCTTCATGCTGGTCAGTTACCTCAGCAACACTAAGAACTCAGCCAGACATGTAACAAAGGAAAGCCATAGATCAAATTTCCATCATAGCTACAGTTTTCGAAAGGTCTGTGGTCTTCCTTGTCAACAGTGGGGGGCAGGAGCTATTTGCTAAAGGCATTTTGGAGAACAATTCCCACTTCCCAGAGTGGAAGATTAACAGTCCAGTGCCCCTACTCTCCAGCTGTAGCAGCAGCATCTTCTATTCCAGGCTCTTCCTTGGCTCCTGGTGGTCTTCATCTTCTCAGTCCATCAGGAGGTAGGATTGGCCAGCCTACCCAACCCCAGAGCTTGATGGTGGTGGTGTGATGATGACGATGATGAAATTGCCCTTGAGTTGAAAAGAAGTTTCATACCTTTTGGGCCTGTGTTCTTTTTGTATACCTATAGCCTAAGTTGCTGAGAGAGCAAATCTGAGAAGAAGGGACCAGTTTAGGTCCCGGTTTCAGAGGACTTGCTCAGTGGTTGGTTGGTCTATACACTGGATAAGAGCAGCATGTGGAGAAGAATGTTCATTCACCATGTGGTTAGTGGAAAGTGGAGAGCCCTAAGAAGGGACTGGGGACCAGGCATCACCTTCAAATCCATGCCCTGGTGACATTATTCTAGCTAGGAGATACCATATTCTAAAGTTTCTAGAACTTTCCAAAATAGCCCCCACCTGCTGAGAATCAAGCCCTTATCACAAGAGCCCATGATATTTACTATCTGAAAACCGGGACAGAACCCAAACCTTGAATGTAAGAAAAGACAAGAATTTCCAAACAGAGGCAAATGGAAAACAGTGCCTGCTTTTGTCTGTATAAACAGAGCAATCTTAGAAAACTATTATGCCAGCCAATTTTAATCAGTGATTCTGAGAAACTCCTCCCAAACTCAAAAGGTTTGTTGTGTCTGACTTTCTCTCCTTCCTTATTTGTGTGTGTAAGTTCCTAACTACAAGAGCAGTCAGGGATTTTTTTTTTTTTTAATTTCTACACATTCCTCAAACTGTAGCATTACATATATATATAACCTTGCTCATGAGTCTGTTAAAAGACAATGGGGTTTATAGTCCCATCTCTCCACAGAACATTAACCCAACAAGAACAGAAACTCCTTTTATCACAGGCTGGCTGACCAGAGCAGGCAATGCAGACACACTTGCTATCTAGAAGTCCATGATGTACTTCTGAGAGGCAGAGAGGAAGGAGAGAAGGAAGGACCATTGTCCTTCATTAAGGGGAAGGGGGATAGCAGATGGAGGAGGCAAAACCCATGACTAGTCTACAATCGCTGCATTGGGAAGACCTACAAATGGAGCTGGCCCCTCAAGGCAGCAGGCTAGGCCAGGGGTGAGTGGACGGAATGGAAGGCATATGGATGCAATCAAATTGTTACAAAGAGGAAACAGACTGGGCAATTTTAAAGAAACCAAAAATACGCATTTCTACACTTTCCCCAGCTACGAAGACAAAGAACGCTAGTGTCCTTGCTGATTTCTTCGCATACATCCATTCTCTTATATAGCTTCGGTTGTGGGTCCTCTCTTCAAACTCCACACATCCCCACTTTGCTATTTGACTAGAATATAAATCAGAACAGACCTCAACTTTAAAAGTCTTGGGGCACATCTTTGAAAAGATGCTATGGATTTAGAAAGACACTATCCAACTTTCTTAGATGCTGGGTTGAACCGGATGATCTCCTGATGGGTGAAGAGAGGCCACAGCTTCAGGGATGCTTGGCTGTGGGGACTGGCAGATAACAGCTGGGTGGGCTAGGCCAGGCCATGGGCATCCCCCCTCCTTTAGGCTTTCTTCTATTACCGAGGTCAGAAATGACAGCAAGATATGGAAACTATGGCCACATGTTAAAACAGAGTCCATATGGCATTGGAAGAGCTACTGATATACTATGGATCCTCTCTCTCTCTCTCTCTCTCTCTCTCTCTCTCTCTCTCTCTCTCTCTGTGTGTGTGTGTGTGTGTGTGTGTGTGTGTGTGTTAGCATGCACATGGAGGTCAGAGAGCAACTTGCTGGGGTAAGTTTTCTTTTACCATATGGGTCCAAGGTACCCAACTCAGGTTATTGATTTTCAGTTTAAAAACTTGCATGTTGTGCTAGTCTCAAACTTCCCGATCCTGCCTCCTAAGTGCTGGGGTTAAAGGTGTGCACCACCACACCGGGCTTTAAAGGGTTTCTAAGGCAATGCTTTTGTAACCATTCTGGAACATAGTTTGAGTTTCACCTGGTACTTTCATTTTTTGATTCTTTCCCCTTTTTTGAGATTATAATATCAATACATCATTTCTTCCTTCTCTACCCTCCCTCCAAGCCCTCTCATATGCCCCTCCTTGCTGTCTTTCAAATTTCTGGCCTCTTTTATTATTAGTTGTTACCTACATATATGTATATACCGATACATCACTAACTATAACCTGTTCAGCCTGTATACTGTTACTTGTATTACATGTGTTTCCAGGGCTGACCACTGAATACTGAATAACCAGTTGGTGTGCTCTTTCCTGGACACTGTTTCTCCCACTCCCAGCATTCTTTAGTTGCCTGTAGTTCTTCCTGTAGAGTTGAATCCTCATGGGCTTTTCCCATCCCCTTCGGCAGGTCTGTTATTATCTTGTGTTCAGCTAACACGGAGGCGAGACTTGATGGGTGTAGCTTCTGACATTCCTCGGAGACACAATCTCACAGCAAACCCCTTAATCCTCTGGGTCTTACAATCTTTCTGCCTCATCTTCTGCCATTAAGTATGGGATGTTTATTGTATCAAGTGGGACTGGACTCCACAACTCTGCATTTGGATCAATTGTCATAGTTCCTGCAAAGAGACGTTTCCTTGGTGAGGAGTGAGACTACACTTACTGGGCTAGAGTCTGGAGAAGAAGATGGTTTCTTTCCTTCTTTATAAAAGAATACTTTCAAATAATTACAGAAAAATCATATTGTACAAGTAACAACAAAATTAGTCATCAGGCTCAGCGCAAGCCCCCTTACCTGGTGAGCCATTCCCGTAACCCTCATAGCCTTCACGCCTCTCTTCATTACTGTTTCTCTCAATTTTTTTATTCTTGAACAACTTGGGTAACTTCTCTGGTTAGAATAACAGGTCTTAAACTTTTTAACTTAAACCAATTACTTGGATGTCGTGTTTAAAAAGTAAGTTCTGCTTTAGTAAGTTGATGTAGAGTTGTAGTAAGTTGATGTAGAGATCAAAGATGTGTTTCTGGCAAGTTCCCAGGCGAACCTGTAATGGCGATTTTGTCAACTTGACTACATCTGAAATTAACTAAGACCCATGCAACTGGGTACACCTGGGAGGAATTTCTTTTCTTAAATAATCATTTGAAGTGGGAAGACCCACTTTTAATCCAGACCTTCTGAGGTGATATGACCTGCGTTTAATCTGAGCCACACCTTCCTCTGGCAGCCTGTATAAGGACTCGGAAGAAGGGAACATATTCTCTTTGCCTGCTTGCTCTCCACTCACTGGTAAGTCTGTTCCTTCACTGGAGTATACTTCTGAAGACTAGGTGAGACATCCTCCCTCCTTTTAGACAGGATTTCACTATGGGTCCCTTACTGGCCTTGAACTCACAGAGACCCACCTGCCTTTGCCTCCTGAGTGCTGCAATTAACATGAACCACGACATCAGCATGAGGAATCTGTGTCTTCAGAGCCTCCTGTGCTCTTCTGGTGGAATCTGACCTGTGACGAGTCTAGCGCTCTGATGTGTACATTTTCTTTGGTGTCTGCCGGGATGTGGTGTATATTGAGTGTGAGTATGTGTGTACACATGTGTACACTAGTATCAGGTGTTGTCTTTGATGGTTCTTATCTATTTGTTTTTGAGACTGGGTGAGTCACTGAACCTGAAGATTTGGCAAGACAAATGGGCTTCAGGGAACTCTATGCTGTGCCCCTCAGGTGACTGTAGCCCAGGTTTCCAGCCTGTCTAGTCCAAGGTCCAGACCTGTAGTCTGAAACCCCAAATAATAACACAAAGACATATTAATTACAAACTGTTTGACTTATGGCTTAAGCTCATTATCAGCTGGCTCTTACAACTTAACCCATTTCTATATCTGACTCCGCCCTGCCATAGGCTGAAAAGGTTTCTTTATTAACCAGTAATAAAGCATATTCACAGCATACAGAAACATGCCCCACATCAGATGACTGCACCATGATAAACTTTGTACGCTAATTTTGAGAGTGTGAACGAAGGTCTGTATGCTTGTATGGATGGTGCTTTACAGACTGAGCCATCTTGTCAAGCTCAGATAAAAGCTGATTAGTGGCTTTTCTACTAACAAGGAACAGTCTTGTCACTGCTGTGTTGCTATTTCTTAGCTCCTAACTGGCTGGTATGGTCATCTGAATCTATTTTTACTCAATAAATGAAGACATTTCAGGATGTGTGATACTCATGCTGAGTGTTTTTCTTCTTAGGCAGCTGTCTGCTAAATACATATATACATTCTAACTGGCCTATAATAACAGTCTAGATCATTTGAAAGTTGGCATGAATAATAAATAATAAGAAGTGTTAGTGGCATGGATGGAGCCTTTCCAATGATAGCCTGGCTTGAGTTCTTTTAGAATGCTATTCTTTCATGCCCCCACCTTCCTCTGTTTTAATAGACACTTGTACTGTAGGTGTTCATACTTGCCTCTTCAAATATAATCATGAGTCCAGGCTCCAGAGCCTTCATTCCATGCCTGATTTCTAGTTTCTTACTAACTACTGTTGGGTATCAGCCTGAAATGTCACTGACTTGGTTGCTTAGTTTCCTGGGAGGAGAGGGGGGCTCCCACAGGCTCTGTGGGCCTCTCTCTCTCTCTCTCTCTCTCTCTCTCTCTCTCTGTATGTGTGTGTGTGTGTTTCCATCCAACTTTTGGATATATAGAGATAGGCAGAGATTTGTCAGAAAAATATGTGTCATAGTATGTATTAGCACTTGTTTTCTTAATTATTGCTTTAAATTATTTATTTACTTATTTACAGTCATGTGCCATGGCTCATATTTCACTGCCAGAGGATAACTTGGAGTCCGTTCTCTTCTTCCTTCATGTATGTCCTGAAGATGAGATTCATAGTGTTACTTTGGGCAACAAATGCCTTTAACTTTCTAGCAATCTTGCCAGCCATAGCGCTTGTTTTTTTTTTTTTTTTTTTTTACATTTATTTATTGTGTACACGGTGTTCTGTCTGCATGTGTCCCTGCAGGTCAGAAGAGGGCACTAGATCCCACTATAGATGATTATGAGCCACCATGTGGGTGCTGGAAATTGAACTCAGGACCTCTGGAAGGGCAGCTCTTAACCTCTGAGCCATCTCTGCAACCTTATGTTTTCTGTTTGTCTGTTTGTTTCATTTGGCAAGGGTATAGAGCCTAGTGCCTCATAGTAGGCTTTAATATTGAACTGCAAGCAAATGTGTTGGTGACAGTGGTCCCGTGTAAATTCCTGCCCTCATCAAGAGGGATGAGCTCATTCTTAGCTTCACCACGTCACAGAAATTCTGATTTACACAGGAAATTGGATGGAATCAGAGCTCTTGAGTGCAGTACTATTGACTAGTGTGGTCCTCCTTTCTTGTGGGAATCTCCCATGCCTGCAGGCTTAAGGACAAGAGGGGATTCTGCCCCATAATGGTTCTCAGTCTCTGCAGCTAGAATGTCCAGCATCAGCTTCTTGTCTGCTATTTTTCTCTTCCTGGGTGTCTCAGTAAGGGTTATATTGCTGTGAAGAGATACCATGACCACATCAACAGTTAATTGGGGCTGGTTTACAGTTCAGAGGTTTAGCCATTATCAACATGGCAGGAAGCATGGTGGCATGCAGGCAGATATGGTGCTGGAGAGGTAGCTGTTCATAAAGTGAATTGGGTTGAGCTTCTGAGCCTTCCAAGCCCATCCCTAGTGACACACTTTATACAAAACCACACCTCCTAATAGTGCCACACCCTATGGACCAAGCATCCAAACACATAGTCTATGGGGTCATTCCCATTCAAGCCCCCACATGCTTTGTCATTCTAAGGCAGTGGTTGTCAGCCTTCCTAATGCTGCGACCCTTTAATACAATTCCTCAGGTTGTGGTGACTCCCAGTCATTAAATTATTTTTATTGCTACCTCATAATTGTAATTGGTGTACTGTTAGGAATCATAATGAAAATAACTGTGTTTTCGGATGGTGTTAGGTAACCCCTGTGAAAAGGTGATTTGACACCCACACACACACATACACACAAAGGGTCACAACACAAGTTGAGAGCCAATGTTAGGGTTGTCTTGGACTGTTCCTAACATGTGTATATTCATTGTTAGTCAGTCAAGTATTGGAAAGGACTAGGTTAAAGGACAAGTGTGATGTGGTGAGACAGTTGGAACCCTAGGTAAATGCTCATTTTTATTTCTGCTTCTACATTTTGGACATCTGGTGAAGATCACTTCTGTAGTTTAATACCCCCCCACACACATTGCCCACTATGACACTAAATGAAGTTTGTACAGATTGCTTTGGAAGACTTGGTACCCATGTTCCAGTTCTTTGAACATATGCTCAGATCACGGCTACTGCTGGTAGGGGCTAGGCCGTTTTTTGCCATTGCCAACTCCTAACTCCCTGTAGGCTATTTCTCAGGGTTGTGCAGTGTACCTGAAAGGGATTGGACTGAAATAGTCTTATTCTCCACAGGCAACAGCAGAGATAGATGAGTATTCCCATGAAGTCAGTTTGTGGCCAGACTGTAACCCTGGACTGGGTAGTGCCAGGTTAAAAGCTGTCCTTGAGAACACTGGGACTCTACCCAAATCAGACCTTTGCAGGAAGTCCAAATTCAGAACCTAAACTGGTGCTTTGGCCCTCTAGTAATTCCCCTAAATCCAAACACAATCTACTCAGGACTTACCTCCCCTCGGTCTCTATGCTCAAACTCTGCAATCATTCTTTCTTTAAAAAAAAAAAAAAAAAAAAAAGTTTGCTGTAGGTCTATGTACTATGTGCCTGCAGTGCCCAGAGAGGCCAGGAGAGGGTGTCAGAGCCTCTGAAACTGGAGTTATGGATTGTTGGGAGCCACTGTTGTGAGTAGTGGGAACTGAACCCAGGTCTTCTGCAAGAGCAACAAGTGGTCTGAAACACTGAGCATCTCTCCAGCACCTCGCTCATGCATTCCTAAATGCCAGCTAAGCAGTAATATTCTGAGACATGAGACACACATTTGGGTGACTTTGCAGAGCTACAGGCTGACTCTGAGAAGAGGGGGTTACAACTAGACCAAGGAGGAAAAGTGGAACTCACACGCACAAAAAAAGTCAAAATCCTTCCCTAGCTCATTTCCTCATTCCAGCTTGTTAAGTTTTCTCTGATCTCTAGAGCATGCCAAAAGTTCAAGCATAAATAAACCATAAAGACAGAAGCCTTAGAAAAATTCTTCTTTAAAGGAGATGTATTAAATCAAAGATCTTTTGCATAATGGTTTTTAAAAAGAACACGGTGAACTCAGAAGATAAGAGGTGGTGAGAGGTGTTCTTTAAAGGATAAAACAGATTAAAACACACGTGCCCCCTTTTGCTTAAGTACCCTAGCTCTGCATGAGTTTTCGTTTAACAATAAAAGGACCCATGAGATGGTAGGTAAACTTGAATTCCATCCAGGAGCCACATGGAGAAAGGAAAGAGCATAGAGAGTATACTCCTGAAGTCTCTCTCTCTCTCTCTCTCTCTCTCTGTCACACACACACACACACACACACACACACAACACACACCCCACAGAAATAGGCAAAAGTAAGCCATGAAAATCTTCAGTGTTAAAGGCCAGGGTAGTGGTTACTTCTGTTGTATATTTGTTCAGAGTGGCCCAGTAAGCCCTTTGGATGCCTGATCTGGGCAGAGGCCTGGTGTAAGGTGTTAGCGTACGTGAAGATTTAAGCTGAACACTGTGACTTGGAACATTACTAAATGCAAGTTACACTTCAACAAATAAGACTTGAAAATCAGTGAAGGGTTTATTATTTATTAAGGAGTCTATTTCTAGTTACCTGGGGCAGTGCTCTAAGCCGCTCAGTGGTCTACGCATGTGTTCTGTGAACAGATTGGTGAGCCCTTCATGGTCACCAATGGATCTGAAGTGTGTCTGGTCACCAGCAGTGTCTACAGGTTGAACATGCGTGTTTGTTCTAATGCATCTGGGCCCTTTTTTGTATTAGCAAATAAAACAATAAAGTCTAAGTTGATTGAAATTTCAGCTGTATGTAGAAATTATTATTCATATACCACAAAATACAGAATTAGTTGTTAGACCAGGGCTCTTGAGGACCTGACTTCACATCAGGCAGGGTAGCACATGCCCGTAATCCATCCCAGCACTCAAGAGGCAAAGGCAAGAGGATCATGGGCAGTTTGGGTTACATAATACTGTAGCAAAAAAAAATAAAGACAGGAGTGTATCTCAGTGTCACAATGCTTGCCTAGGAATTCAAATTTATCCCCAGTGTGTGTGTGTGTGTGTGTGTGTGTGTGTGTGTGTATGTGTGTGTGTGTGAGACAGAGAGAGAGAGAGAGAGAGAGAGAGAGAGAGGAGAGAGAGAGAGAGAGAGAGAAGAGGAGAGGAGAGGAGGAGGGGAGGGGAGGGGAGGAGAGGAGAAGAGAAGAGAGAAGAACTTGGCTTCCCATCTCCCATTTTGGCTGTGTTACCAGGTTGCTCAATTATTTAGTCCAAGCTACCTGAATGTCCTAGGCATCAATTTTTCTTTCTTTTTCTTCTTTTCTTTTCTCTCTTCCTCCCTCCCCCTTCTTCCTTATTTTGGGGGATAGGAAAGGCTAGGGTATGATTTTCAAGATAGGATTTCTCTGTGTAGCCCTGGTTGCTCTGGAACTCATTCTGTAGACCAGGCTGGCCTCAAACTCAGAGATTATCTGCCTGTTTTTGCCTCCCAAGAGCTGGGATTAAAGATGTGCCACCATGCCCAGCTGACCTCAATTTTCTTATGAAGGTTTCAATTTGCACATTATGAGACAACATTTTGAACTTGATCAACTTTGAATGTATCAGACATTTGGCTGTGATCATTGGGTAATATAGTTGTTTTGTTTGTTTGTTTGTTTTTTTAAGAAAAACAAGAGATATAGATAGTTCCTGGGTGCTAGTAGTACATGCCTTTAATCCCAACGGTTGGGAGACAAAGACAGGCAGATCTCTGTGAGTTCAAGGCCAGCCTGATCTACAAATCAAGTTCCAGGATAGGCAAGGCTACACAGAGAAACCCTGTCTTGAAAAAAACCAAAGAGGCTGGAGAGATGGCTCAGAGGTTAGGAGCACTGACTGCTCTTCCAGAGGACCTGAGTTTAACTCCCAGCAACCACATGGTGGCTCACAACCATCTATAGTGAGATCTGGTGCCCTCTTCTGATGTGAAGGCATACATGCAGGAAGAACACTGTATAGACAATAAATAAATAAATACTTTAAAAAAAACCAAAGAAAGAAATGAAGGAAGAATGGAAGGAAGGAAAAGGAAAGGAAAGAAAGAAATGTAGAAGCTTGAAACAAACTAATCATCACTAAAAGATATTGTTGTGGTTTGAATCTGAACTGTCTGCCACAGACTCATGTCTTGTTGCTTGGCTGGTGGCACTGTAGACTAGGTCGTGGAACCTTCAAGAGGTGGGGTTTATCTGACAGATGTAGGCCACTGGGTATAGTCCCACTATGTAGGGTTGGCTGTCTTGTAACTCACTATGTAGACCAGGCTGGCCTTTAACTCAGAGAACTGCCTCCTAAGTGCTGGGACTAAAGGTGTATTCTGCCATTCGTGGATGATAATGAAATCTTCAGGAAAATATGGCTTTGTTGACAAAAGGGTTGATTTGGGGAATGTCTTGGAGGTTATAGACAACATTGCTTCTGGCCTGAGCTCTCTGATTCCTGACTTGTGGAGATATGAGGAAACCACACCACAATTTATTTGACTGATTCCCAAATAAGCATGCTTGGGGTGACTTCTAAGGCATTATTACTAATGCTTAATGAATATCTCTTTGCTTACAATGAAGTATACTTTTGCAATTACAGCCCATTTATAAGTCACAGTAGAACTAATCAATCAAATAATAAATGCATTTTAAATTTTGGTAGAATTTGTTTAATTCTGTCATTGTTAGCCTCAAGTGTTGTAATACAGCCCAGAGTCATCTCAGAAGAAAGCCTCAGTTGAGAAATTACTTGCCTCGCTCAGATTGGTCTTTGGACATTTCTGTAGGGACTGTCTTGACTATTATGTGATGCAGAAGGATCCAGACCATGTGAGTGGCACCATCCCTAGGCAGGTGGTCCTAGATGATATGAGTCTGTGAATGAGCCGGAAAGTGAGGCATCAAGCATCATTTCTCTATGGTTCCTGCCCTGGCTTCCGTTGATGATGGGCTATGACCTGAAGTGTAAGCCAAGTTGCTTTTGATTAGAGCATTTTATCACAGCAACAAAAAAAGTCAAACTAGAACACATTCCAAAGAATTTGCCAGTTTATGATCTTACTGAACATGTATGAAAGGGCTTATTTTCTTCCCCTATGGTCACTGCTGGGTATGATCAATCCTTTACATTTCTTATCAATAACAGATAAGTTATTGGTGAGGGATAGGTCTCAAAATCACAATTAAATTTTACTGTATCCCCTTGCATTTGGGCTGACAGGGCAGCTCCACTCATTCTTGTCTACTGTTTTTATTATCAGCTTATTCCATTATAACCTGGATATTTAAAATTTAACCAATTTGCTCTGTGGCTCAAAAAAAAATCACAAATCTTAACATTTGTTTCATGTTTTAGTACTGTATTTTGTTTAATGAAATATCCCTTGATGGGTACATCCTTTGCGATTGAACTGAAGTTGATGAGAACACAATGCATACTTCATTGAATGTTTGGTCCATCAGAGGCTCCCTGAGCAAGTAGGTAAAAGGGAAAAACAGGTCACATTCTATAGAACACAAACAGTTTCCTAGGATGATCTCATGGTGGACTTTTCCTCTGATCCAGTTCCATTCATTCTAACAGCAGCCTGCTAATCCTTCCAGAAGGGCAGAGTGCACAATCTTTTCTTTAAACTGCTTCAGGCAGAAATGTCATAGTTGAATATCAACTAGGTTCTGCTATGGATCTGGCTTCCCAAACTACCATGAGCAGATCTTGTAGGAACATGTTTATTTATAACCATAGGTGATAAATTTAAAACTCCCACATTAGGACATACCTAAAATGCCAGGTCAGACTTTTAAAACTGATCACACAAGTGCTAGGAAGGCAGCTCAATTGATAGAGTACTTACCTGGCATTTGTGACTACTGGGCTCAGTTCCAAATGATGCATACAACTGATTGCATGTATGCCTGCAATCCCAGTACTTGGGAGGTAGAGGCAGGAGACTCAGAGGTCCAAGGTTATCCTCAGTGATGTTGCTAGTTTGAGGTCAACCTAGCATGAAAGTCAATCTAAATAAATAGATTAAAAAAAAAAACATATATAACCTATTTTCACTATTCCCATCAGGAAGCTCTAATGAACACTAGCTGTCTTTGCAATTTTCTGTTAAGCTACAAAAAAAATCAGCATCTATCGCCAGGAATAAATCTCCAGAGTTTGCTTACAGGTATTTGTTGCTCAAACCCTCTAAAAAGTAGCTGGGGATATTGTCTTAGTTAGGATTTCTATTGCTGTGAAGAGACACCATGACCATGGCAACTCTTATAAAGGAAACATTTAATTGGGGCTGGATTACAGTTTCAGAGGTTTAGTCCACTGTCAACATGGCAGGAAGCACAGTGCTGGAGAAGTTCATCCAACAAGGTCACACCACCTAAACTCTCTCGAGAGGTACCACTCCCAAATGACCAAGCATGCAAATATATGAGCCTAGGTGAGCCATTCTTATTCAGACCACAACAGGGGAGAAAGGGTTTATTTGATTTACGTGTCCATCATCAAGCAAGGAAATCCTGAGCAGGAACTCAAACAGGATCCTGGAGGGTAGTATTATGCCCGTGCCTAAGAATTCCCACGACTACCAGGGAGTCTGGAGATGCTGTAACATGCTTTAGGGCTTTATTGTTACATATAGGTTACACTGAACCTGGGTTGACAGTCTCGTTCCAGCACAGAAAGCTAACAACACTCCCACCCAGTCTCCACAGGCGGGCTTGGGAGTGGGGTGGGGGAGTGTTGTTAATGAAAAACATACGTAAGCAAGGCACATCTTGGCATTCCAAGATTGAGCAAAGTGGGTGCAGGTACAACAGCTATTAGGGGAACCTTCTGGCACGAATCAAACTTTTGAATCTATTGGCTGTTGGGCGCACTTACAGACCTGGGCCCTGCCTTTAGGTACCAAAGCTTCTCTGAAACTGGGCCCCGCCCTCAGGTACTAATGTGCTGATGAATCCAGGTCTTCATGTTAGGAACCAAACCAGAGAGCATAAAGTAATGTTGCTTACTGGTTCACCCTCATGGCTTGCTCTCCATGGTTTAGTTAGCTGCTTTCTTAGACAGCTCAGAACCAGATGCTCAAAAGTGACACAGCTCACAGTATCCTGCTGCTTTCCACATTAATCATTCATCGAGAAAATGACCCACAGACATGCCCACAGGCAATATGATGGAGGCAGTGTCTCAGCTGAGGCTCCCTCTTCACAGATGACCTGAACTTCTGTCCTACTGATTAAAACTAAGCAGTGCACGTGCACCTATAATACAGATGCTTCTCGATGCACAGCAAAGTTCTGCTCTTGTAATTTCATTGTATATTTAAAATATCAAAAATGTTTTTACCATCTGAGCACTGTGCAGCAGGCCTGTGATACCAGTATTTGGAAGACTTGAAGCAGGTGAATCATGGGTTCCAGGTCAGACGTAGGAGGACTATCTCAAGCCGAACCATTTTTTAACTTCCCTAACTCAACCATCTCATTTTCTCGTGTTCTCTTTTCATCTCTCCTTGCTCCCCTCACACAACCATTTTTTTGAGACCACACCCCCTTCACTGCCCTTTGCAAAACAGGTGGGGTGGGCATGAATTTGCTATACCTAACTATTAAATATCACAGCTGAGATTAGCCTAGCTTAAACATGTCAGAACACATACAGCAGACTCCAGGTGGACACTGCAGTAATTTTCTACTGTTGATTGCTAACCAAGAAAAAGATAAAATTTAAAATTCCAAGGACAGGTTACCCGGAACATGATTATTCTTTATATTTCCTTTTATGTACTTATATATGTGAGTGTTTTTACTATGTATATTTCTGTACATCACTTATGTGCCTGGTGCCAAGGTAGCCAGAAGAGGGAGTTAGGTCCTCTGGAACTTGAGTAACAGATTGTACGGTGGGAATTGAACTTGGGTCCTAGTGAAAAACCGCAAGGGCTTTAACTGCAGAGCTACCTCTCTACCCCCTGTGGATTTTTCTTTTGCTCTATTGAGAAGTTTAAAAATAACAAATTAAATTATTACAGGTCACTTTACATGCTAAAAATATGGAGAGAAATGTGTGCTTCATGAAACATAGATGTACTTTTCTTTATTCCTCCTATTAACTACAATGCTAATCCCAGAGAACAGTACATAAGACATAAAACTATAAAATGTAGAGAGAAAAAGCAGGCAGCCAAGAGACCTTAAGATTCAAGAAACAAGATTGTGACTCCCCTAGGCTTGCCTTTCCTCCTCCATCCAATACCCTGAAGAAGCCAGCAGCCTAGAAATTCCAACTGACATAGATAAAACAAGGCCTGCTCTCTCTAGACAAGGGCTGGGGGGAAGGGGCCACCTACTCACTTGACTCTACCCAACACCTCTGTTATCTGCAAAACCAGATGCGGAGCTTAGCTTTCTCCAACTGTGACAAGAACCCCGACCTGGTTGTTGTCAGAGAATACCCACCCACTGGAGAATCAGGACTCTCCTACAGCAACATGGTCACCCTCTGTTGTCAGCAGAAGCCCTCATCTTCACGAGGATACTATGTGGTGCCCCAGAATTCCCTTGACTGTTCAGCAGAAATGAGAAGTCTGACACCTTCTGGACTTTGTTGGCACCCACATATAGATGGCATACAATCATACAAATATACGCATAAGTAAAAATAAATCATTTTTTAAAAAGTATAAGGCCAGCCTGGGCTAAATGGCAAGACCTTGTTTCAAAAAACAAAACAGGGGCTGGAGACTCCGGCTCAGTGGTTAACAGCATTTCTTGCTGTTGCAAAGGACCTGGGTTCTATTCCCAGCACTCACATGGAGGCTCACTACCTCCTTGGGCACCAAGCAAGAATATGGTGCACAGATGTACATACAGGTAAAACTTGCATGCACATAAAATAGTAAACAAACAAACAAACAAAAACCCAGGGCTGTGCATGCCTTTGACCCCACCCAGGAAGCAGAGGCAGGTGGATCTCTGAGTTTAAGACCAGGTTGCTCTATAGATCAAGTTCCAGGACAGCCAGGGTTACACAAAGAAACCCTGTCTAGAAAAAACTAAAACAAAACAAAAACCCAAAATCCTCCAAGCAAAAAGAAACCTGAGAGAAAGAGAGAAAGAAAAATGAAGTTTAAAGCAGAAATCAAAAAAAAAAAAAAAAAGAAAGAAAGAAAGAAAAAAAGAAAACCAGAAAAAATAATATAGGAAATAGCTGGGTTTCTGAAAATATAAATAAAACCTAGAAGTCTCTATTCAGCCTGACTGGATGAGACTGGATGGAGCAAACAAAACAAGGAGATCAACCCTTGCCATCAAAAGACTAATTAAGAAACTTCTGACAGAACTAGAATGATAGCTAGCTCAGTGGTTATGAGCACTGCCTGTTCTTCCAAGGGGCGGGGTTTGGTCCTGAGGACCCACACGGTAGTTCATAACCATCTGTAACTCCAGTTCCAAGGGATATAACACCCTCTTCTGAGTGACACAGGTACCAGACACACATGTGATGCACATACACAAAATTAAATAGGAAATTAACCTATTGCTCAGATATCATACCTGCTATAATTCACCTTATATAAAACAGATAATGTTGTAAGAAATTGGTATTGACTCAGAACCTCCAAGACTATGTTCTTAGCACAAAGAAGATTTATAAGTCTCAGACGGACAGAGGGCAGAGAATAAGAGCCAAAGACAGGGGGCAGAGGATGAAGTAGAAAGGGGACAAGAGAGAGGGAGGGGTATTTGTCCCTGAGGGAAAAGGGGTGCCTCTGGCTAGAGAGGAGACAGACCTGGCCTATAGGAAAATGGCAGTTTATAAAGGTTAGGATTAGGTGTTTAATTTTAATTGGGCACGTTAATTAGATGAGCCAAAGGGGGCTTTTGATTGCTGGACTTTAATACTTTCATAGCTGGACCTTGGTAGACTCAGGAGGAGCAGGTGGTCAAATAAGAGAATAGACCTTGGGAGGCAGCTTTTGGAATATAATCTAAGAGTTTTTAGCAAGGCAGAGGGAATGGAGGAGAAGAGCAAGGTCTGCCAGAGCCATGCTCACACCTGGAGCTGGCTAGAGCTCCTCCATTGTCTGCCATATTCATGTACATACATACATACACAAACACACACATACATACATATATATGTGTATATGTAATTGAATTTGAATTTGTATTTTAAAACTCCTGAAAAAAAGAATTCATCAGGACCAGATGGTTTTACTAAAGAAATCTGTCAAATGTTGAAATAATTAACACTAATTCTGCACAACTTCCAGAAGGCAGAAAAGCACACTGCTTTAATGTGAAAAGCTGATGCCACCTTAATGTCAAAGCCAAGGACAGAAGTAAAACAAATGCCCACTGACCAAAAAGTCTTCTGATCAGTATTTTCTGTGAATAGAAAAGTGAGAGTCTTCAACAAAACATCAGAAGTGGAATTTAACAATAAATACTGAAAATAGAAAGTCTAGAGAACAGCCACAACCCATGTGTTAAACATTCCACAAGGTCTGACTTTGAGGTCATCTGTGAGGGACCTCAGGAGTATGGAGGCTAAAATGTTGCAAATCAGAGCCAAATCATCTCGGACCATTTTCAGTCCCTTGCATTGCCTTCCCATGTCCTACCTAACATCCTTGTAACCATCAAAAGTCTTTAAAATGTAATTTATGACATTTTTTAGACAGAGTTTCACTATGTAGCCTCAGATGACTTGGAGCTTTTAATGAAGACCAAGCTTGCCTCCAACCCATGGAGATGCAGCAGCTAAGAATGTCAATCGGGTAATAGCTGAAACCTGCAGGGTTTACTCCCCTTGTGCTACTTTGCTGTCATCGCCCACCCGAGGTTCCTGATAAATGCCTTAATTTATGATTCTCTGCAACTAATAACATCTCAGATAACCTCCTGGTATAGTGAGACACACCTTTAATCCCAGCATTCAGGAGACTGAAGCAGGCAGATCTCTATGAGTTCAAGACCATCCTAGTCAGAAGAGATTGCTACATTTCTGCAGGGGTTTCCTTTTTATCAGAGTGAAACAAAAGAAGTAACATCTCAGGCCAGAGAGAAGGAGAAGCAAAACTCTGCTTAGAAGCCCCCTTACGGTGGGTAGAGCAAAACTCAGCTGTAGCTGCTTTCAAGGAGAGGAGCAGGATTGCTATATCCACTGAAGCTTCCAGGTACAGCCTAAGTCCCTGGATCAGTTAGGGTACCTTTCCCTCCAGAGTTGAGCGTCCCTTCCCAGAGTTGTAACACTTGTTTACAGTCCCTAGATAATGGCACTGTTTGGGGCAGTTATGGAATCTGTAAGATGTGAAGTCTTGATGGACAAAGTCATTCCTGAGGGCGGGGTTTGAGGGATGACTTCCTGCTTGCTCTCTTTGCTTCCTGTGTGTGGTTGAGATGTGATCTCCCAGCTGCCTGCTGCTGCTGCTTGGCTGTTCCCACCATAATAGACATCTAGCCTTCTGGAACTGTAAGACAAAATAAACTAAACTCCTCCTTCAATTCCTTTGGTCATGGTGTTTTATCAGAACAACAAAAAAGAAAGAGAAAGCAAAGCCCTAATTCACTAATAATGAGTATAAATACAATAGACAATTGAATAAAAAAAAATGACTAATGTCTTATCCCTTAGACATAAAAGTATAAAAATGTAAAAATCACTATATTTATGCTAAGATCTTATTGGTATGATATTTCTTTTAAGTATTTTATTTTAGTTTTAATCATGTGCATGTGTGTTTGGAAGTATTAAAACTCTATTCATGTTCACCAGAAGAAGCCAGAGGTATCAGATCCATTTATAGCTACAGGTATATTGATCTGAAGTACCTGGTGTTGGTGCTGGGGACAGAACTCAGGTCCTCTGCAAAAGCAGTAGATGCTGTTAGTGCTGGGCCATCTTTCCAGTCCCTTGAGCAAGGATATTTTTTTTATTAGACTAAAATTTAAAAACAGTTCAGTATGTGATAAACATAAAACTGAAAAGAATGTTTTCTATAAATATGCTTTTCACCCTTCATCTGGATTTACTTCTGTCTAGAGACTATTTCTAATTACATAAATTTATCTTCTTTGTGGTATTTGGACCAGGGGAGATTTTGCAAGTTATATTTGGAAAAGGCTCAGTTGTGTGTCTTGAGTAAAAAAAAAAAAAAGACCAGACAATGGCTTGAGATCTTGCAATGTAGAAAGTTTAATGGAGTTTTCTTTTTTACCCACTCAATAAAGGGATTGCATATAAATTAGTTAAATAGCTTCAGGCACCTCTTTGACTATCTTAGGAAGTTAAGAAAATCCTCTAAAACCTTTGACTTTTATACCAGTGTACTTTATTTAATCCAATAAAGCAAAATTAATTTATTTAGACTTTAGAAGTCAGTGTAAGGACTTAAATACTATGCCCACAGGCTACTCTATAATTTTAGTTTCCCAGCCCTTCAATGAGTGATGAAAACAGCCGTGTTTACCCATTTGTGGCTGACAAGATCCATTTGTTGGTACCGTGCTATCAAAGTTGCTTTTACAAATGCAAAATCTGGCAGTAATTTAATTTCAAATTATCCCGTGTACCTGAATGGATCGTCAGAAGAAATGCTGCCAATTCTGAAGGGCTACTGAAGGGACTAAAATATTCATCAGACAAGAAGACTGCCAAGAGCTTCCAGAGTCCAACTGCCTTCTCAGATTACCCAACAGACAGAAGAGGTGGGGAATGTGCACAAAATGAGAGTGTTAGTTGCTTAGATACCTTGGTTAAAATCTAAACTGTCGAGATTAAATAGAGAGCAGCTAGCCCCACCCAACGTTAGGAGCAGATGAAAAAGTGCCTTTCTAAAACAAAATTGTGACTAGTCTGTGGTCCCTATCACTGTGCAGCTAGCCAGACTTGACCAGAGGGCTACATTGGGAGTCTGATGAGGATTCTAAAGACAGCTTTAAAAATAGCTTCACTTATAAAAACACTGGCCTCCTGAATCACACATCCATTCAACACACAAAGGTTAAGTGTTGCAGTTGCTAATGTGACTGTTGCCATGAGTGGTATCTTTAATTAAAATAGGGAACAAGAAAGGCCTCCTGCCCAGTGTTTTACTGTCCATGATATAACTCCCTGCCTCTTCCAGTCCCAAACTGGTGTTCCTTTTGTGCTCACTGATCTTACTATATGTGCTTTAGATTTATTTAAAGTGTATGTGCACACAGATGCACACATGCAGGCCTGCAGAGGCCACAAGAGGGCACCTGATCCCTTGGAGCCGGGGTTACAGGTGGTTGTGAGCTATCAGACATCAACCACTGGGACCTGAATTCCAGTCCCTAGAAAAGCAGCAAACACTCCTAGAGACTGAGCCATCCCTCTACCCAACACACACATTTACCCTTTTAAATATTTTGAGTCTTAGATCAGTGATTCTAAATTATTTTTCTCTTGACACAGTGTCTTACTATGCTGCCGTCCAACTCAAATTTTCCTGCTTACTGTCTTAAGTGGGACTACAAATGAACAACCCCATTTCTGGTTTTTTGATTCTTAAACCAAACAGACTGTTAGACTCCCTTGAGACACTTATAGACCCACAAATGGAGCCACCCTTAGAGATTCTAACCCAAATGCTCTAGGGAGAAGCCCAAGCATGATAACATATTTTTTAAACAGATACTGAAGGGGGCTGGAGAGATGGCTCAGCGGTTAAGAGCACTGACTGTTCTTCCAGAGGACTGGGGTTCGGTTCCCAGCACCCACATGGCAGCTCATAACTGTCTATAGTTCCAGTTCCCAGTTCCAGGCAAACACCAAGGCAAATAAATAAAGAAAGAAAGAAAGAAAGAAAGAAAAGAAATACTGCACATGGATCTAGCCTGCCAGCATTGTAAGTAGCTACTCAAGATCTCAGCTTCTAAGGCAGATACTGAGGCCGAGAGATGTCCAGCATTAGCCCCAGCTGCTGTGCTAAGCTCCCTAACATCTTTATGGTCCAATGTGATATCCTGGAAATAACAATCATTAAAATAGCTCTGTCACAGCTCTGCAGAAAGATACTTCTGAGGATCTTTCTCCCATGCTCACCACAATGGTATTTACCGGATGCTAAAAATAACGTCTTTCAGTTAAAGACTCTGCTGTTGAAGCTCCTAATTACTTCAGACTTGCAGCAATTCTGTAAGAAGTGCAATCCTTCAAGTCAAGGAAAGTTGCCCAAAGACAAGCAGCTAGAGGCACATGGAACCCAGCTCTGCTGTCATCTAAATGTTCAGGAAGCTTTGTCTGTTAGATTTAAATGACATCTGTGCTATCAAGATTATGTTGTCTGCAGATGGGAGAGGTGTATTGGGATTTAGGTGTTATTGAGAGAGGCCCAGGGATGTAGCTTTGAGGTTTCAGAATCCTGAGTGGGGTGTGACCAGCCCCCATTGAGAACCCCATTTGTACGCTTACCTTCCCGCATTCTCAGGGAAAGGTCTGGTACTATCGCGTTGTGGGACAGTTCCACTCCCAAAAACTGCCTTAAAGTTCAATTTATATCAATAAATGTTTATATAACCCCTAATAAATATTAATCTTTTATATAATCAATCACAAATAAATAATTCTACAATAGACAAGACCACAACTCTGAGCCATATGGACAATAAAGACATGTATTGTTTTCCATGCAACAAGTCCAGGCTCAGTGGTTAAAGACTTTGTCCTGCTCAATGAGTTGGGTCTTCTCACTGCTCATCACACCCAGACACAACCACAGCTCTTTTTCTAGGAGATAAAATGAGAACTGAAGGCCTTCAAGGATTTAGATGAGAAATGTCCCTCCTGTGTGAATGCATTTGGACATTTGGTCCCCAGTTCAGAAAGATTATGCTTTGGAGGTGAAACCTCGTTGGAAGAAACGCGATATTGGATGTGGGCCTTAAAGTTGTATAGTCTGACTTCCTGTTCTCTTTCTCTGCTTCCTGATTGTGAGTGAAAATGTGATCATCCAGCCTTCTGTTCCTGTCTCCATGCCTTTCCTGCCGAATATTGTATCTTCCCCTCTGTGATGAACTCTATCCATCTGGAACTTTGAGTCAAAATAAGCCCTTTTCCAAGTTTCCTGTAGGGCTCACTGCTATTCCCATCCCCCCACCCTGATAAGGGCTCATTTGAGTTCTCAGAATCCTTTCCTGGCAGAGCGCCTTTTAATATTTCACCCCAAGAATCTATGTGAACATATGGTGTTGGTTACCCTCATTTATTGTCTGTAGGGAAAAGATTGAACTAACTAAGTTAATTAATTAAAAATAAAGTTTTTGCATTGCTAACAATTGATTCCACAGCATTGCATATGGCAGGCAAGGAATCTACCACTGAACTATGTCCCTAGCCCACAAACATTTTAATTTTACTAATACTCCATATATTAAACTACAAATCTTACAACTCAATGCCTTCTTTGGCTTTTGTGTTCTGTTTATTAATTTTGTTTTTATAAACCCAATAGACTCAGCAACCAGTTTATGGAGGCCTTTGCTTTTAGTTTGTTTTGAGAAAGTTCAATTGGCCTTGAACTTTGAACCTTCCTATTCCAGCCTCTTACATGCTGAGATTATCTATGTACCCTACCACACTTAGTCTGAAGAGATGTTGAGATTATATGTGTATTCTATCATATCTAATCTAAAAAAAAAAAAAAAAAAAAAAAAAAGCATTAATCAAAGTTTGGTCATATTTGTAAGCAAAATTAAATATTTTAAGAGCTTTTATATTTTGCTTATAATGTATGTCTGATTTTATTACATAGTTGTTATCAATCAAAGCTTCCTGAGCACTAAGCAATTCTAATGTTAAATCCCACTTGGATATGGGGGTCTCTTAAGTTATTTTCTCCTCAATATGAACTTGAATGTACCTGAATCAATTATCCTCACAGACACTTGTGCATTTGCAAAGCACCTATTTTAATATGTTAATCATATTTAAATACAACAGTTGTTATAACACAGAGTATTTACAAATTCCTTTGTCCCCAAATGCAAATACAGTTTGGTTTAGTTCCCACAGATTGTGTTGGGGTTTTAAGATAGTTCCCATTCAGCCTGCAGATTTCCCATGTAATTATGGCTTGAGGTTGTACAGCCAGTGAAGATTTCCACCAGGATGCTAACTGAAGCCCTTGGTGACTAAGTGAACACCATTTGTGGTTACTAAGTCAATTTTTCTTCATTAAAGGAGAAGGATGTGGCAAGTAACTCAAAACTGTTTCTCCTGTGTCACTCATTGGACTTTTCACATTTCTTTGCCTCTTAAAATACAAAAACATATTCTTCTTGAGTAAAGAATGCTGAGGGGCCTGCGATAGGGCTCAGTGGGTAAAGGTACTTGCTGCCAAGTCTGACAACCCAAGTTTGATTCCCACGGTTGAAGGAGAAGACTTTTCCTCTCAACAACAAAAGTTGTCTTTTGACCTTCAGTGCACAAATATATGCGTGTGCATGCTTGTGTGTGCACACACAGACACACACAACTCAACACATATCTGCTCACCCCAGATAGGGAACCATTGACAAACCAAAGTACAGGTAACACCAAAGTCTGACTTGGTGAACCAATTAGCTTCATTGGTGCTACGTACAGGGAAGTGGATGAGGGGTTACTTATAGGAGCAAAAATAATTCAAAGACAGCTGCCTCAACAAAACCCACCCCAGCATGAAAGCTGCAAATGTGGAGTACACTGCACAGCATACAGGCAGCTCCACAGGTTGGAATGTTCTTTCCAAGGACCTGTACTGGTTTAAACCTCTTCAAGGCGGTTCAGCTTGTCTGAGAGTGTCCATGGTAGTAGTCTTTACTGCTTCTATATGCTGGAGGGTAGGAGGGGATCTTTATGTCTTGTCAGTTTCAGGGTTTTCCTGAAGCTATTGAGTTAACTTCCTGTTGTTTCACTTTCTCTTTAACGTTCTGGGTCTTAATAAGCATCCAAGATGGAAGGTTTTAATCACGGAGGAATCTACTACACAACAGTCAGCATGAGGCAAAGTTGGAATTTATTTAAAAATAGTTTTAATGGCCTAAAGAGAGGGCTTATCAGTTAAGAGCACAGAGGATCCCATTTCAATTTTTAGAACACACATAGCTGCTCACAACTGTCTGTGACACCAGTTCTAGGTGATTCAAATCCTCTTGTGGCCTTCATGAGCAACAGCCATACATATGGTGCGTGTATATATGCAAGTAAAACACAAAACACATAGAATAAGAAAACATGTTAAAAAGTTTTAGCACAGATTTGAATATGGGCATTAATGTATAGGTAAAGGTGCTAAGAAAAAGGTTTATGACACCCAAATGGGAATGTGGGTGTCTCAAGACTCTTGGCTCTGGTTCTTAACAATAGCCACATAAACAGTTTTGATGGTTTCTGAAACCTAACCCTCCTAAATGAGATCACAGATGGCTCTGAAGGTTGTAAACATCAAAGAATCCTCACTATACAAATCACAAGGGAGTCATAGAGACACAATGTTTGTTTGTGAATGGACTTCATAAATGTATTTTTGAGAACATAAAAAGTTACATGTGTAGAGTGGAGAACTAGGCCTTGAGCAAGGTCATTTCAATTTTAACTAACTAACTAACTAACTAACTAACTAATTATCTATCACAGAGACTGTGTCAGCATGCACAAGACCTACATAGGTTTAAGCCAGATGAGGTCTCAACAAGGAGAGAGGAAAACAGACCCCAAAGTCCCACCCCTAACTGAGAAACTATTTGTAACTGAGCTCCACTGGAAAAGGAAAATTAGTTTTCTCCAAAGCAGTGCCAGTGGGTATGTCAACCCCACTCCAGGCCCAGGCCCAGGAGTAATTGACCAACACAAAACAAATTCAGTGATATTTTTGTGGACTTTTTCTTTTGGCTTTGCTTTGGTTTTGTCATACTGGTTTTTGGCCTGTTTGTTTTTATTTTCATTTTTGTGTTTTTGTTTGTTTGCTTGTTTCTTGCTTTTTGTTTTTGTTTCTTGTTGTGGGGATTTGAAAGAGAGAGAGAGAACATAAAGTTGGGTGGGTAGGGAGCTGGGGGAGTATCTGGGGGAGTTGGGGAGGGGAACACACAGTCAAAACATTTTTTAATAAAAAATTAATAAAATAAAACATCTCTCTTAAAAAATGTCTTTGTATACAGCAGACATCACAGCCATCTTAATTGTGCTGATCTTGACTCTCAGGTGTTGAGACGAGCTAGGCTCGTGTGAGGATCTCCGTCTCTTTTCCATCGTTTTCCTGACTCTCCAGCCTTTCTAGGGTTTACTACCAAGCCCAAGACCAGGTTCAACTCCTGAAACACACGTGATAGAAAGAGAGAACCGATTCTTGCAACTTGTCCTCAGAACTATACATAGGTGCTCTGGCACATGATCTCTACCCCCATTAAATAAGCAAGTAAGTAAATAAGTAAATAGATAAATAAATGTGGGAAGAAAGAAAAGCCCGGCAGAAGCTTCTGAACTGGTTCACTGACCTTTCCCCTGCTTTCTGCAGTGAATTTTGTGAAACAATGCAGTTGTTGTTTCTGTAAAGGGCTCCTGTCTACTTGAGCAAGCAGAAAAAGGCTTCTCGGGCTTAGAAACAATTTCACAATAACATCCCCGTTTGGGGTAGCATCTTGCTATGGTTTGAATCACACACTAAAATGTATGATGAGCTTCATCCCCGTTGTCAGGTTATGGGGCAGATGGGAACTTTGAGACACGGTTGAGGCAAACGTAGATTAACCCATCCTTGGTTCGTGGTTTTGTGAATTGCTGTAGGAGTTGCTTTGTCACAAAAACAAGCCCTGTCTTGCTGCTTTTGGTGTGTGTCTAGCCATGCTATGCTCTCTGCACATAATGACTCAGCAGGAAGATCCTCACTAGGCATCAAATAGACACTGGCTTGTGTTCTTGGATGTCTAGAACACATTTTTCTTTATAAATTATCTAATCAGTAATACTCCGTTATAGCAATAGGAAATAGATGAAGACCTTTGCTGTTTTTGTGAACTGCTCTGAGCATGGTCCTCCTAAAGTGGCTATTCCCATTATAGTATCACAGATTGGTCAAATTGGCAGCCATTTTTAGTAGAATCAGAGTTGAACAGTAGTGTGCAGTTTGTTTGATTTTGTTTCTTGAGAGAGGGTCTCTGTATAGCTGGTTAGCTGTCCTGGAACTCACTCTGTAGACCAGGCTGGGCTCAAATACACAGAATTCTGTCTGCCTCTGCCTCCCAAGTGCTGGAATTAAAGAAGTGTGCCGTCACACCTGGCTTTGTTTTTTTAGTTTTTTCTTGTTTTACTTTTTAAAATTCTGACCCTTACTATGCATTCACAAAAAAATGGGTTTGGAAAAGGAGCTTTTCTGTTCTCTTTGAACGGGCTCTGCTCCTCGGCATCTCTCCCACCCCCTTCTCCCTCTCTCCTTCCCAATGAGACAGAGTCTTGCTGTGTACTTTAGGTGGCCTCAAATCATGATCCTTTCTCCCCAACCTCCAGAGTTCCACAACTACAAGCAAGCACCACACTCAGCTGGAGTAGATTATTTTAAATAGCCCACATAGCAGGTAACAGGTTTCTGGAGCTCTAGGCATTAATGTCAGATGTTTTTTTTGGCCTTGAGCAAGTCCTAGCCTTATTGAAGCTCACTTTCTTCATCTGAAAATAAATGAATTTTAAAGATGCTTTTCAGGATTTCTTCCAGCCATAGCATTCTGTAATTTTGTAAATTTATGCCTTGAATGGAAAACTCAAGTTATTTTGTACAACCAATACCTTACTAGAGGATTAAGAAACAAATTCAAACTGTAGGGCTACTACAGGGTGGTGATGGAAACAGAGGTAGGAAGAAGAGAGGGGTAAGCGGGACAGGCAGTGGCTGGAGGCAGGAACTGAGCTCAGAGACAATAACCCGTCAGTCTCAGGTGGGACTACTAGAGCTCCAAAGCTGTACCTGTCTGGAGTGACTGTGAGCCGAAGGCATCAGGTAGAAGAGGAGTCCAGGTATGTCGTTTGTGGTTATTTAAAATTCCATTATTTATTTAGTTTGTGTGTGTATGTATGTGACCATATGCCTTTCCTAGTACACATGTGAAGGTGAGGGCAACTTATAGGAGTTCATTCTCTGTTTCCACCATATGGGTCCCGGGGATCAAGCTCATATTGTCAGGCTTGGGCAGATGCCTTTACTGGGTAGACCGTCTCATTGTCTGTCTTTTACCTTTTATCTGTCTGCTAATCCCTCCTTCCATTGAAACCTCTAGAACATTAGTCAATACAGAGCAGGCACCCAAAGAATATTTTAAAAAGTGTTGGCCACGTGATGCAGGAGGGGTAGAAAACACCTGAATGCCCCTCCCCCCTCCAGGTGCCACTATGATGAGCAAGTAAGTACGTGGTGGAAAGAGACGCTGAGCGGTTTGTGCATTGTGAGGAGAAGCTAAAATGGAGACAGAAAGGTGGTGAGAAACAGCCTGTTGGAAATAGCCTTTGCTGCCACCGAGAGCCAGGTCTAGGTCTGTGGCCCACCAAAGGCCATGCAGATGTCCCTGGTCTGGGCTGCTGCCTGGGGCCATGTTGATGTTCAAAGGCTGCGCAGAGCTGGCCCCGGCCCTCACCGATGGTGGCACTCAGAAGACCCAGCATAAACTTGGGAAAGCTCCCGCCCCCAATAGAGTAGGAGAGCTTGCCCAGGTGGATGCATGCAGGAGAGCTGGGCGTGCCCCTTGCCAGGCGCAGCACTCTGGAGAGCGGGTCCTGCACCTCCGCTGGTGGCAAGGGTGAGGAGAACTTGCCCTGATGTTGGGAGTGCAGGAGAACTACTGCTGCCCCTTGTCAGCAGCCACAGGCAGGATCGATGGCCCCATTGCTTCACGGGCAAAGTGGGAAAGCTGGCTCTGTTGGTACAGGTGCAGGAAAGAGGGTGGGCTGACCAGCTCAGCTACCACCCAGGCCCAGATTCAGGGCTTTGAGTTGGCCCACCCCAATGTCTACCCATCCACTAACTGCTGGAACTGTGAAGGGGCCAGTCCTGTAGAACCAAAGCTGCAGGATCTCTGTGACTCAGGGTAACAACAGGGTATCTGAGAAGAGCTCCGGTGAGAATCCAGTATTGACAGTATATCGGAAGCTAGAAGCTTCCAACCTGTCCAATGACTCAATGCAGTGGACATTTATTTGCAAGTGTGTGACACACTGAGGCTTCCATGGTGAGATTTTGTACGTTTGTTTTAATTTTATTTTTTTTTATTTTCTTGGCAGAGAGGTTGCAAGGACAGATATGGAGGGACAGGAAGATGAGTGGGATTGGGGTGCATGATGTGAAATTCACAAAGAATCAGTAACACTTAAAAATAAATATGTAAAAATAAAAAGAGTGTGGCTCTCAGTGCAAATAGTCTTCATACACTTTTGGGAAAGCTACCATTCTAAGGAGAATATTTTCCCTATGTAAGAACCAATGTTTTCCATGTAGCATCATCTATCATTTATCTTTACTGTCACCTGTCAATTTATTATCTGCATATCTTTTAAAACAAAGCCTCATGAGACAACTCTTAGTTTTGATAGTTTCAATGGTTTCTGACATTTTTATCTTTTATTTTTCCCATGCTTGCACTCATATGTATGTATGCATGTGTATGTATTATATATACACAGTGTGTATAAATAAATGCTTGCCTGTGTGCATACAGAGGCCGGAAATCAACTTTGAGTGTCTTCTTTTATGGCTTTTTTTTTCTTCTTTTTTTGGAAACAGTTTCTAAAAGACTCTGGAGCTCACTGTCTGGCTAGACTAGATGGTCACTGAAATGCCAGGATTCACCTGTTTCTATATCCTCCATACCCAACTCTAGTGTCATAGGCACCTGTCTCTACTGCTGGTTTTTACATGGGTTCTGGTAATCCCAATTTGAGGTCCTCAGGCTAGTACAGTAAGCACTTTACTCAGTGAATCACCTTCTGGGCTTTCTTCTCTTTTTTATAAAATCTTGTTTTCTTTTGTGTCAGATATAGTAGTGCATACCTGCACTCTCAGCATTTAGGAAGCTAAGGCAAAGGGACATTGTTGTTTCTGCCCTTGAGCTATTTATTTGAACTTCCGGCCATTTCTCCTATATCAACTTCCAAAGCTGCCGTAGCACTGTTGGAGTTACAGAGGCAAGCCACTGTATCTAGCACTTTTATGTGAGTTCTGGGATTTGAACTCAGGTCGTCAGGCCTTCATGACAATTGCACTTACCCCTGAGGCCATTTCCCCAGCCCAGTTTTTCCTTTTTATTTTTAATTCAGTCCAGGACTTCCACCCAAAGAATGGTGCCCATGACATTCAGACTGAGCCTTCCTGCCTCAATTAACTTAATTTATATAATTCCCCAAAGATGTTCTCAGAGGCCAACCTAATCTAGGTAATCCTTTACAAGTATGTCCAGAGGCTTGCCTCCTAGATTCTATATTCTAGAGCCTGTCAAATTGACAAGCAGTGTTAACTATCACACCTGGCTCTTTTCACATCATGTAAGAAAGACCTTCCTTTGTTTTTTGGTTTTTTTAATGTGTGTGTGAACGCATTGCTTGTGCACACACACACATACACACACACACATACACCAGATATTGCATGAATTCTACTTGGCCTTATAATAAAAACCCTGAGCCAGATATTGGAAGAAAGCTGAACATTCAGAGAGACAGAAGCACAATTCACAGCCACTTCTCACCCAGCCAGTTCCTCAGGTCTGCCTTCCTGAATCCTCAGACTGAATGCATGAGTCCTCACCAAAAGGGAAAGGTTGAATCATGTCTCTTCCCCTCTTATATCTCTTTTTTTGCCCAGTCATTTCACTTCCTAGTTCAAACTATTAGTGCTGGGATTAAAGGCATGTGTGTAATCTGAAGTTTCTCTGCCCTGCCTGGCTGGTCCTGCAGCCATTAAATCCCAAATAATCACACAAAAGCTTATATTAATTATAAACTATTTGGTCTATGGCTCAGGCTTATTACTTGCTAACTCTTAAACTAACTCATGATTTTTATCTATGTTTAGCCCTGTGGCTTGGTACCTTTTCTTCAGTACAGCATTCTCAATTTGTTTCCTCTGCATCTCACTGGTGGCTGGGATTAAAGGTGGGTGCCACCACAACCCACCAGGCTCTGTTTGACCACAGAGATCCATCCTGATTTTAGCCTCTGCCTCCCAAGTGCTAGGATTGAAGGTGTGTGTCACCACTGCTTGACATCTATGGCTAAATCTGTGGCTGGCTCTGTCCTCTGACCTTCAGGCAAACATAATTTATCAACACACATGTGTGTACCATGTGTTGGTTTTGTGCATGAGAAGAGACACACACACACTATCAGGGCCACACGACAGTTTATTCAGGAGAATTGCCAGGCAAGTACAAGAGCAGAGAAGCAGAAGAGACAGACTGAACTAAACAGTCAAAATAAAATCTCTCTTCCTTTATTTGCTTTTTTTCAGGTATTTTGTCATATTAATGGATTTTAACACACAACTTTTACATATTGGTGCTGTGTTTTAGAGTGTCAGATTAAATTGTCCCAAATTTAGGGGAGAAAGAAAAGAATGCAGAACAAATTCTTAGATTCTTGCCTGGAAATGGTCGCTCAGTAGCTCGCCTGAACCCATGCTGAGCATTTCGTCACAGCAGTGAGAACTGTAACACTCATGCAGTCTTCCTTGGTCCAGATGCTAGGGAGGATACAAGAAAGGGAGGGTGTTACAATGTCTCTGCTCAACGCAGCTCACACTCCCAGTGGAGAACAGTCCATGTACCACGTGGCAAAGAAAGTGCTTTTGACTAAAAACTATTCTAGGGGTTAAAATTCCAGCCAAAGATATCCAAAACAGAATATGAAAATAAGGCGCTGTATCTGTTCCCCAAAACTAGAGCAGCTATGAAGAGTCTCCAGGACAAAGAAGAGAGGAAGTCATCAAGTTCACATAGCTTTATACACATACACACACCACACAAACACATACACACACACACACATACCACACACACATACACACCACACACATACACACACACATACACACCACACACACATACACACATACACACCACACACACATACACACATACACACCCCCACACACACATACACACACACTACACACACACACATACACACTCATACAATACACACATACACACACCACACACACTCATACACACATATACACACATACGCACACTCATACACATACACACACATACATACCACACATGCACAAACACATACCACACACATACACACCACACACTCATACAATACACACATACACACACCACACACACACTCATACACACATACACACCACACACACACAAACACACATCACACACACCACAGACATACATACATACATACACACAGACACACACACAAACACACAGAGACACACAGACACAGATACACACACAGATATATACACACAGAGATACACACACACACACACACACACACACACACACACACTAGTCTTGCAAATAACTGGGCCACAGGAGGGTCAGGCTTATTCCTCTGGGCCAACCCCTCCCTCAAAGGTCTTTCAGTCCTAGCAATCAGACAAGCCACCAGTAGAACCTGAATTTGGAGTGAACAATGAATACATTTTCTTTGTAAGAATACCCCTGTTATTATTTGATTGAAATTTAACAGACCATCCTGTGTTTTATCTGGCAACCCTTTTCCCAGCACTTAAAAAAAAAAAAAAAAAAAGCATTAGTAGTAACTACAGCAAACTTGGAGAAAACAGAGGGCAGGAATGTAACTCAATATGGAGCGCATGGCTAGCATGTGCAAGGCTGTGTGTCTCATCTGCAGCACTGTACATGCACAAGAAGAAAGATGGATGTGAGAGAGAGCAGGGCATTTTAACCTGCCTGACAGAAGTCATTGAAGAAGCAGCAGGGTCGAGGATGGGTTGTGTTGTGAATTTCTTCCCTGGTTAAAACAACTGTGGCAAGTGTGTAAGAACAACCAGAAGTGAGCAGAAACAAGTTACAGCTATGCTACACCGGACTAATTATCTGTCATTCTCCTTTGTCTACCTCCAAACTCAGATACTGGCAAAAAATGTTCATATTGTCCCTGTTTGGCAGCATAACTGAAGGGGACTACAGACAAGGGGCCGGCGGAGGGTTTGCATACGCCCGACTGACAAGTTAGAACAAAATTGTAGCTTTATATTTTAACACCCACATTTAATGAACACAATGAGATATTTTATGTGTTTCCTCCGTCGCACGCACCTGTACGTTGTCTGCCCTGAAGAGTGAGCTGGAGGGATTTTGGGCCACCCAGGTCATCTTTGTGTTTCTTTTTAGCCTTGGACATTTTTCTGAGGGTCAGATTCCTGGTACGTGACTGGGCAGGGCTGTATGTGAACTTCTAAGGTCTTTTCCTGTTCTTTAGAGTTGATGACCCTTTAATGGGCTTTTGTAGGCCACAGGAATTTTATAACTTAGAAGGGAAAATGTGTGTCAATGTTTTTCAAGTTGCAGCTAGGGGGACAAAGTAGCTTTGACTTTACTACTGAGTAACAACCATAAAACAACAAGGGCTAAACTTTATTAAATGGAGAGAGAGAGAGAGAGAGAGAGAGAGAGAGAGAGAGAGAGAGAGAGAGAGACAGTGACAGTAGCATTCATCCTGCAGTCAAACCCGCCCAAGGAGCAATTGTTCAAAGGCTGCCGCCTCCAGGTCTTCACTCTCAAGCTTTCTGGGAAAACATTAACCCTCTTTGAGTCATGACATAGCATGTTCATACATTAAGTGACAAAGAAGTACAAAAGTGTAATGATAAACTTTCTACCTCAACTATTTAAGCAGGGTCCAAATATTTTTCTTCTCTTTGGGCCATTTCCCATGAGGGAAGTCAGGTTTTCCTTTTGTTCACTACCCTTGGTCATGTAAGGTCCCTAGGTTTAGGTGTCTCACTTCTACCGGTATCAGCAAGATCTTTAAGTAGATGGCTGACACTGACTGAAAGCTGACAGTTCCTATTTATTTTCTATGATTAAAAGAGAATGTAATAGCTACTTAAATATGACAGGCATGAGTGTGTATGTGTGTGTCTGTGTGTGTGAACATGCATGTGTGGGCAGAGAGGGGGTTACATGTGAGCATCCAGTATGCCCTTAGATGCCAGAGGCATAGCATTTCCCAGAGCTGGAGTTATAGGCAGTTACAAGCAGCCTGATGTGGGTGCTAGAAACCAAACTTGGGCCCTCTTCAAAAGCAGTTTGTGCTCTTAAGTCCTGAGCCATCCCTGTTTCATTCCTACTCATCCCCAACCCCACTTTTCTTCTTTTTTTCTTTCTTCTCTTCTTGAATCTCCCAAACCTGGACTTGTGTGTGTGTGTGTGTGTGTGTGTGTGTGTGTGTGTGTGTGTGTGTGCTGAGATAAGGTCTTCCTGTGTAATCCTGGTTGTCCTGGAACTCACAGAGATCATTTATATGATAGTAAAAGTAGCCACTGTCAATAGGAACATGGATCATGGGCCTCCACATGGTTTCTGACAACAGCACAGACCACGTACATGACCCTCTCTGCTGTAGGACCACGGACCAGATAAAGCCCTCAGAGGCAGCCTAGATCATGGATATCAACATGGCCTCATGTGGCAGCATAGGCCACCCACATCAATATGCTGCCCCCACCCCCCAGTGGCAGCACAACCCACAGACATCAACAAGGTTTCAGGCTACAGCATAGACCATACACATACATTCACATGACCTTTGGTGGTAACTTGAGTCATGGACATCAACACAGATCTGGGCTTCAGTAGGACCACAGACCCAGACATGACTCTCTGTGGCAACACAGACCTAAACATCACAATGGCCTCAGGAGGCTTATATCAATATGGCCCCCAGTGGCAGCACGGCCCACAGACATCAACACAGCTTTAGTTAGCAGCACAGACTTCAAATGTCCACATGGATCTCAGGCTTCATTACAGCCTGGGGCAGCAACATGGACCCTTCAGATAACAATATGACCTCCAGTGGCATCATAGACCATGGTGGTGGTCCATCAAGGAGGTCCAATCCAGAAAGTGAACTATTCCTAATCTCAGGCATTGTTGTCCAGAGCCAAGGCCATCCCTTGGCCAGATGGAATGTTACTGGAGGGAGGCTGAGTCTACATCTGTATAAACTCCAGGCTACTGCACACTACCTGCTAACCCTGCTAGACAACAACAAGCTGTATTGTTGACCTCAGCCTTCTATTACACCTGTCACTATCATCAGTCTCCAGTTCTGCCTCTCTCCACAGAGCAAGTACTACTTCAGTTTTTCTATCTTTCCCACCTTTCCATCATATATTTGCTCATTGTACTGGTGCTTGACTCATGAGGCAGGGCAACCTGGATTCTACTACCCCAGGCTCCATTTCTTAGGCTTTCCTACAGAGGATGTGATGTGACCAAGTTCAAGTCAGTGATGTAAATGGCTCTAAGAAGTACCTTTGGGAGACTGTCTTCTAATAAAGACAATTTAATTTTATGTGAATGAGTGTTTCAACTGTGTGCATGTTTTTGTATCACATGTGTGCAGTGCCCGCAGACACCAGAAGAGGGATTGGATCCCCTAAATTGATGGGGAGCAGGCAAGAGCTAACACTCACTGTCTGTATACATTTGCCAGCACTCTTTGAAAGGAGTATGTGTGTATATGTGTGAGAACATAAGCTTCACCACTCTGGCGGTTTGAGAGAAAATGGCCCCCAAAGGGAGTGGCACTATTAAGAGATGTGGCCTTGTTGGAGGAAGTGTGTCACTGTTGGAGCAGGCTTTGAGGTCTTTTTTCTCAGCGTGAAAATCAGTCAACTTCCTGTTGTCTCTAAGTCAAGATACAGAATTCTCAGCTCCAGCACCACCTCTTCTTGCATGCCACCATGCTCCCCATTCTGATGATAATGGACTGAACTCTGAAACTGTAAGCGAGCCACCCCAATTAAGTGTTTTCTTTATAAGAGTTTCTGTGAGGCAAGAGGTCACAAAAGTGTGTGTGTGTATGTATTTGCTCATATATGCATATATAAATTTATTAAGGAGTGCAGTGGGAATACAAACTCACTAATACAGAACAATGGAGACTCTGCCGCTGATCCTGCTGACCCAGCTGCCATTCTACTCAAGGTCAATGGAGACCAATGGCAAGCTGCTTTCCTGCTTGATCAGGTCTCTGCCATCCAAGAGAATACACAACTCTTTTCCCTCAGCTCTTTTTTTTTTTTTAACTTATTTATTTATTTATTTATTTATTTATTTATTTGCCTTGGTGTTTGCCTGGAACTGGAGCTACAGACAGTTAACTGCCATGTGGGTGCTGGGAATCGAACCCGGGTCCTCTGGAAGAGCAGACGGTGCTCTTAACCACTGAGCCATCTTTCCAGCCCCCTTCCCTCAGCTCCTAAGGGGTCATATACACAGACAAAGCCATGCCCTAGGGTTTATTACCTCAAAGCCATTGGCTAAATGGAATTAATTTCCACAAGTTGCTGTGATCATGGTGTCTCTTTGTAGCAATAAAAACCTTAGCCAAGACAACCACTTATCCATTTTTTAAGTATACTCACATTGTGTCACAATTGGCACCCACACCCACACCCAAAATTCTTCATTTTTTTCTCCAACATAACCTAGAGAATATTATTCTAACTGAAATAAAGCAGACCTAGGAAGAAAAAGAATGAATAGTCTCTCAGATGTCAAGACTACAATAAAATAAGTTTAAACAGAATACAAAGGGGGCTCCCAGTGGTAGAGGAAGGAGAACAGCTGTGGGAATTAATGACAGGGTCAAAAGGTGAATGGGAAACTGGCTCTGTAGGATGGGCATGTCGTGTGATCACTGTATTTATTGCTTTTCTGTTACTATGACACCATGATCAAGGGTCAGGCATGGTGGCAGATGCCTTTAGTCCCAGCACTCAGAAGGCAAAGCCAGGCAGATCTCTTGTGTGTTTGAGGCCAGCCAGAGCTCCAAAGAGAGACTTTGTCTCAAGTAAATAAATAGATTAAATAACTAAATAAAATACCATGAACAAGAAGGGGATTATTAGGGCTAATGGTTCCAGAGGGACAGAGTCCATCATGGTGGGGGAAACATAGCTGATTCACCACTTTTTCATCAACACACAGGAAGTGAAATGAGGTTATAAACTCAAAGCATACTCACAACCATACATTTTTTTCCAGTAAGTCTCCACCTCCTAAAGGTTGCCTAGCCTCCCCTAAAAAGCACCACCGAAGGTGTGCCAAATTTTTAAATACAGGAGCATGTAGCATATAGGGGGACATTTCTCATCCATACCACCACATTAATACATCCAATTTTTTTTAAAAAAAGGAGTAAGAAAACAATAATTATTTCTTGCCAATTTTCTGTATATGTAACATAACAAAAATGCATTGAATTTTGTTGATAAACATTTAAAAATAATTTTTTATGTATACAGTGTACTGCCTGCATACCTGAAGGGGGCACCAGATCTCATTCTAGATGGTTGTGAGCCACCCTGTAGTTGCTGGGAATTGAACTCAGGTCCTCTGGAAGAGCAACCAGTTCTCTTAACCTCTGAGCCACCTCTCCAACGCAAATCATTTGGTTTTTAAAAGCAAGTTTTTCTATTATGATATTTTAAAAAATATTTTTGAGATTATAGTTGCATCATCAACTCCTTTCCCTTTATCCCTCCAAACTCTCTCATAACCATAACCATAACCCTTTGGTTTCTTTCAGTTTCATGGCCTCTTTTTTTTTAGTTGTTGTTGTTGTTGTTGTTGTTGTGTGTGTTCCTAAATAGGTAAGTGCAGCTTGCCACTTTCTCTGTTATCCTAATTTTTATTTCCCCTGTCCCTTTAAAATTAGGGTTCATAGAGTACATACAAGAAAAAAAGGACCCTGGTGCTGCATTCACAAGGATATTACCAGATAAATGACTATGATATTTGCCTGTCTCACAAAGGCTCTGTTACAAAATGAGCTCAGATTTGAGGAATCTGTGATAATGCCCAACAGTCATCACATTTTTGAATAAACACACAGGATTTCCCTTTAATCTTCCATTCAAGACCTTCACTGAACTTAGCCAGTGCACAGAGCTGCAAGCCGGGCTGGGAAATCTGGAACTCGTTTGTTCATCTCCCAATTCTCTGTGAGTTCTCCGGTTGGACAGTCCTGTGATCACATATGTTAGTTCTTTCAGGGTGTTGGGTGCCATTAATCTAAGTCAACAGCCAGCCTTGCCCTTGCCTTCCACCATTAGACACTCCCTTCCCATCTGCCTCCAAGAGGAAACAAAGCCTTCACCATCTCTGCTGGCTTATCACAGGCACTATACATTTTTTACTTACATTGACTTCTTTTTGTCTTTCTTGGTTCTATCAGGGGGAAAAATTGTATTTGCAGTTAAACACATCCTTTATAGTAAATTATCATAGTAGATATATCAAACATCAAGATGCACTGTCCAGGGCTGTGATGAGTTCCCTACTAGCTGAAGGATCTACGAACATGATACACTACTTTGCATTATTATAAATACACTGAGAGAGTCTGCATTGTTCTTTAAACCTATTCCCTTACGTTTTCAATTAATCTGGAGTCTTTGTCATGTGTTGTACTGTTTCTACAAGTGTCATATCCTAAACCACAGCAGTGTAATCACCATTAAATGAAAGAGCATATTTCTTTCACTCTACATTTTTCTTGTCAAGTGCACATGTCTTCATACTGCCTTGACTCCACTCAAGGACTTGTTCATCAGCTCCCTGAGACCCCAGGCAAAATCTGTAAAACCTTACACATTGACCTCTTGCAAGACCAAGCCAATTGGAAACCCATCCTGCTCACCAGAATCCTTCACACTGATGATGCTGAGGGCCACTTCAGCCAGGGAAGGCCTCTATCACTTCCCAGATTGTTGAACACTCACTGCAGCATCGCCAGTGAAGGACACTGAAGGACTTTTCTAAGAGGGCAAAAACTGAAAGAAATTGCTGTTTGCTCTTCACTCCATTTTTACTTTGAAGATCTTTGCAAAAATGTTAGTGGAAAAGGTTCCCTTCTCACCTCTTTATCTGTCTCCTTCACCACCACGTATACAAAAGTTTCACTGTGGATTCTAGGCTGACCTCAAACTTGCAATCTTACCTCAGTGCTAGGATTGCAGATATGCACTGCCACACCCAGGAAGAGGCTTCCTTTCTGGGCTCAACTTAAGGAAATGCAAAATGCACTGAGATTTAGACACACACAGTTTATTTATTTGCTTATTTGTCAGATTTAATTGCAAGAAACCCTCCAGTATGATTTATACTAAATGTTGGTAGAAGCTACTCACATTCACCCCCACTTAAAGTTGCCAGGTTTAGTAAATGATTATAACAGAAAGGGCATTCAAAAAGGAAAGGAACAACAAAATGATTCTGTTTGTAGATGACAAGATTTTATAGAGAGGAAAATTGAAAGCCACCCCCTTATTGAGACCAGAGTGGTTTGTGTCCTGGAAACCTGTCTTGGAGCTTGAAGGGAATGAAGAGAGAGGATAGATACACAGACATATGTACAGAAGAGCTGGGATCAGGTGAATTGTGTGCGCTCTGATGGAGCTGAGCCAACTACAGCAACAATCTTGAAGCTCAGCACTTTCAGATACAGCACTGGGGGATGGGTGGTCAACTAGTCTTCACAGGAGCTCTCTGCAGACTGTAACATCTAGGAGAAGGGATCTGTGATTGGTAGTTTTACACACACTGCCAACATTCACACTCAGACCAGAGGAAGGCTTTACCATCCCTCCGAACCTCCCTGGGAATGGTGGGTGGAGGTAAGTGTGTCCATTCTTGTGGATCTGACGCATTGGGTCCTTTGACATGGTAGTGCCCATGACTATACTACACATTCACTCAAAGCTTTATCTGCTCTTTACAGATTCAGGACTTCCTCAGCTCCTTCTTACCGAAACCAACAAACAATAATTATTAGAACTGATAAATTAATTCCGTAAGGTTACAGAATACAAAATAAACATAAAAAACAGTAGTTTGTATCATGACTTATTAAACTTTTTTTCTTGGGGCCTCTTTTTTGTCCATGAAAATTTTAAGCAACTCTGGGCATACAGGCATATAAAATAGGTATACAAGATGGCTCAGCAACTTAGAGCATTTCTTTTTTTTTTTTTTTTTTTTTTAGCAACACATCTTTTTTTTTAAGATTTTATTTATTCATATTACACATACAGTATTCTCTCTGCGAGTTTGCTGCATGTCAGAGAAGGACACCAGATCTCATTATAGATGGTTGTGAGCCACCATGTAGTTGCTGGGAATTGAACTCAGGACCTCTGGAAGAGCATCCAGTGAGTGCTCTTAACCTCTGAGCCATTTCTCTAGCTCCCAACTTAGAGTATTTCTTCCTCTTCCAAGGGACTCATGTCAGGAGACTCACAACCATCTGCAACAAGGGATCAAACACCCTCTTCTGTCCGCTTAGGGCACTTTCCCGTGAGTAGTGTACACTCAAACACACATACACATTGTTATAGATTGGGAAAAATTAGGGGGTGTGGCCGTCTTGGAGAAGGTGTGTCACTGTGGGCTTGGAGGTTTTAAAAGCCAACACTATGCCCAATCTCTCCCTGTCTGCTACCTGTGAATTAGGAAGTTGCTTTCAGCTACTTTTCCAGCACCCTGCCATGCTCACCACAATATGGACAATGGACTCGCCCTCTGAAACGGTAACCAAGCCCACAATACTTTCTTTTGTAAGAATTGCCTTGGTTATGGTGCCTCTTCAGAACAATAGAACACTAAGACACTAAAATGCCCTAAAATAGAAATAAATAGGTATACAAATTCAACTGTTACTGATAAATGATCATAGGTTTATTTGAAAAGAAATCCTTAGCATGCATATATTTGCTATCTATTAAATATAAAAAAATGAAAGGTAGAAATTATAACAAAGGCTATGAAATGAGTTACCACCAGAACAAGAACATTCAAACACTGTAAGGCAGGGTTTTCTCTTGTAAAATAGTAACTATAGGATGAAGTCTAATTTCCTGAGTTGACCGAGAAGTATAAATAAACATTTTATAAATTCAGAAGTCCATAGAAATGTCAGCCGTTCACTTCATAGTAATGTTGTAGTATGTTTTTCCCGGCCTGTTTGGGTCCGGAGATTTATGACCTGGCGCACGTGGCGGATTGGAACCTGATTCTCGCGCCTGCGGCTTTTGTCCCCAAAAAGAAATGAATCACACACTTATATACTTTAACACTGTTTGGCCCATATCTTAAGCACATTACTAGCTAGCTCTTTCTTCTTAAATCAACCCATTTCCATGAATCTACCCACCACGTGGCTTGCAGCCCGTGGCTCACCTGAATTCCTACATGCTTCTTCTTCGGGGAACAGATGGCGACTAGTAAACTCCACCCCTTCTTCCTACCTGGCTGCCTCTGATTCTCCA